>JANLJB010001143.1:0-39463 GCA_026212285.1 Bursera cuneata | reverse complement strand
AAAAAAAAAAAAAAAGGTTAGATTAGAGTTGATTACAGTGTTTATTTAACTCAACTATAATTTTCGGTAGCAAAATCGTGAGGGTGATAGACGGTATTATAGCAAATGAATTCGTCTACAAGAGTAGTTGGAAACGGTCATAACTCACGACACGATTAGTGTATGTCCGTGATTCGGCGGCCTCCTCCTCAGTTTTGGAGAGTTTAAAGGTGTGGTTGCGTACAGCGTGAGAGAGTAGTCAGAGAACATATATAAACATCTTGTTTACTCTGTGGACTCCAAATAATGGAATATGGTAGGGTACCCTATACAGATTTTGCCCAAAAAGATGAGAAAAGTCCATCAGAAATCATTTAAGATCGGACGGACCATTATAGCCGTCCATTGAGTCAGAAATGTTGAAGCACCCATTATAGTGGTGGAAATGTGAATTCTCACCTCTTAAAATAACAACTGAACTTAATTATTGAACATTAATATAATATTGATAACAAACCGTCGGGCCAATTTCAAAAGAGGTTTTCGGGGGTATAAAATTTTGTCTTTGGCCATTTAGATGAATGAAATGGCACATCTNACTAGACATTTTTGTTTTTATCTTTCCGATTTGACCCTAAAATGAACAATTTAGCCAGGCCCAATTAAAACGGTTTTTGCCTTTGTAATTGCCAAATTGGCCGAATTGCATCATGCGGTTATCAAATATAAACAATTGAATCAATTTTTTTTTTTTTAATTTAGCTAGCTTTGTCCCTTGATTTGTCCTTTGTTATCGTGCTTAGCCTGTAATAGAAATTGAAAGTGACCCATTTGGTTGTTTNAAGAAAATCATGAGAACTATAAGAAATAAAAAAAATTAAAAAATTAAAAAAAAGTGATGAAGAGGCAGAGTTCATGTGAGTTATTTAAGGATGAGCGGTTGAATATCACACACTTGTTGGCTTTGCCCATGAACCAAAGAAGGGAAGATTGTGACTTCTCATTTATTAGGCTTCTTCCTTGTCTTGTCTACATCTTACAAAATTAATTAACCTTTCAAATCCTCAAACAATCAATCAATCACCCTTCTCCCTCTCTTCTGGCCTTTAGATTTGGGCCACTTCGAGGAGGGTTTGGTATGCTTACTTTTTTTTTTTATTTTAATTTTTATAAAACTAATTATTTAAATCAGTTGACCACCTATGTGTGTGTATATATATATAGAGAAAAGTTCACTTTTTAAGACCTAAATTAAGTGATATCTACTAGATTACAGAAAAGTTCTATAAATTCTAATTCTGCTTTAAAAAAAAAAAAAGTTAAACAAAAAATTTAAGCGATGGAATTATTATTATTGGTAGAAGAGGCAGCCAAACTGCTCCATTACTGTATATTTGACCCTAGGTAGCTAGCTAAAAAATAATATAAAAAAGAAGGTAGTTGAGTTGTAGAAGCATAATCAGTATATAGAGAGAGCGTATAATGTGGGGAGAAGAAGAAGAAAAGATGTCGGATTGTGTTGAGAAAAGAACAAAAGAAGTGGTAGTGTTGTATATACAATACAATTCTGTTGTAGCAAGAGACATTAAATAACACATTGAATTCTACAAACTTACAATTTAATACACACATGACAGGTCCTACCAGTCCCATTTCCTATCCAAACTATCCCTTTAAGTATCTCTTTCTTCAACTCCTTCTGCTCACATTTACAACAAATCTCCTAGCAAAGCCAATCTAATTTGCACCCTACTTGGTTAGTTTCGCTTTCACTTTCGCATCAGATGGGAAAGAAGATGAAGATCACCTCTTTGTTCAAGAATAACAATCAAGAAACAAGGCTGCAGTCATGGCAATATTGGCGCCCTTCATGCAACCACCCCAAGACTCTTTCTTTCAGAGCTGGAGATGACATTTTCAAGACTGTCAACTCTGTGTTTTTTGATCCAAGTACTTCTACCGGAGGAGTTGATGTTGTCGAAACACCTGAAACATGGTTCACAAACTCATCCACTGCCGAGTCTGCGAGAAGCTTGTCAACTGAGTCTGAAGACTTGTTTGATGGGGCCTCATTGGAGATGGTTGTACGTGGGGCAAGATCGGAGAGGTTGTTCTTTGAGCCTGGTGACACCAGTTCAATCCTCGAGGAGGCGAAGACTGGAGCTGGAGGGCTTCCGTTTAAAGAAAGTGTAGTGCTAGCGATGGAGTCTGAGGATCCTTATGTTGATTTCAGAAGGTCTATGGAGGAGATGGTGGAGACTCATGGATTGAAAGATTGGGACTGTTTGGAAGAGTTGTTGGGATGGTATTTAAGGGTAAATGGGAAGAAGAATCATGGGTTCATAGTTGATGCTTTTGTGGATCTGCTTGTTGGTCTTGCAGCCAATTCTTGTTCTGATTCTACTTCATATTCTTCTGCTATTTCTTCCTTCTCTTCATCTTCTTTATCTCCTTTGTGTTCTCTGGAAGGTCATGAGATTGAGATCGATGAGGAAGAAACGATAGCAATTTCTTAGATAGCTCCAATGCAGCATGCATTTTTTTGTATAATAGTAGGTTAAGAAAAAGAAAATATTACAAAAAATGAGAAAGTCTAGTGCATCTCTCTATATTTTTCTACCAAATTTTTGTAAAAAATTTTATACTTTGTTTGAGAGACTGTCATATCATGTATCCCGTTGTTCCATTGTTGGTATTCTAGTGCATGATTATGATGTTCATTGACCAAAGAAAGGATTTTCAGACGCTAGTCTCAATTATAGCCAAATCATGTACTGAGAAAGCTTCTTCCATTATACATACATACATACAGACGGGTGTTGCTATCATGATTGATAGTAAAATATTGTGTTAATGCGTAGGTGAGCGGCTGGCGAATCAGTCATATCTAGCACAATAATTTTCCATGTTCTTACAAATTTAGCAGTTGCGGTGGGTGGGTTCAAACTCATTATCTAGATCTATACATAGCCTCTATAGTTGGGGGAAAACAGGTTTAGCCACAAGTGGCAAAACGATTCAAAGTTGAAACATGGATTTGCGAGTGAACACTAATTGATAGTCATTGACATATGAACTGTACAGCGGTTGTCACACTTGGAAGTACTGTATTTGTGATTGTTGCTAGCAGTTCTTGGAACTTGACAATAACTCAATTTCAAATCTTTAAAAGAAGACAAATCTTCCGATGTCCAGTAGTGTCCTGATCTGATTTCCTTGAAACCAAGCAAATGAATCATCCATTGCCAGTTAATTCATAAAGTTTCAAAAGATAAAATGTCCTAACTCTGTCAGGCAGAAACTCTCTCTCACACACATTTATTAAATTTATTGAAGAATTCCTGGGCAGTTCGTCAAATAGGTAAATACTTGTAATGTTTCTTCATGAGACTCATTGTGATCTGATCATGAAACTTGATGGTGCTAGGTAAAAAGAAAATAGTGAAACTTTGTTTTAAGTTTCAAAGATTATAAATCCTCTAGCATCTGTTATTGTGGCATAGCCAAGAACATCTGTAAAGCATGAGAGACTAATACAAAGCAGAAGAGATATCTAAAACATGTTGTGCTTTAACCAGATATATATATATATAAAATTAGATTTTTTAATTTTTCAGAGTTTGGTTTGAGTAATCACAGTAACTCCCACTCCCTTGTGCTTTTGTAATGCCTTCCAGTGTTCATCTTAACTGTTCCAAGTCTGCTGATTTTATGTGTATGCACTTGAGCCTTGAATGTCAGCTAGGAAGCCTTACCAAAGAGCGACACGAGTTTTGATTTGCTAACAAATCCCACCACTACTATGCAACACAGATCATTTGGTTAATTAACAGAATCAATTTAGCAAAACACGCTCTCGGCCAGAGTAACTTGTTTCCAATTCACTTAATCAACCAAGTCATGCAATATAAGCTGTTCAAGTAATTGCCAAAACATAAGAGCCATCACCAAGATTTGATATAAAAAAAAAACAGCTCTAGTAGTAAAATGTGTGCCTAACATGAACCCATCACGCTAGATCATCATCTGGATATTTGTTTAAAGCATCCCCCATAACTGAAACTGCCAGCAATCTACTTAAGCCAAACTGAAATTTCCCCTCAAATCTTTCTTACTCTTACGTAGTAGCATGGCACAAAGTCGCCACAACTTCAATAATTCACATTCACCTTCCTCTTCATTAAATGGTTTTGAGTTTTATACCAGTTAAATGTAGATTGCGCTTTCTTTTAATCAGCTGTGAAGGTATTTTCTCATCATAATGCAACGTACACACAACAGAGCAAATGAAGCAAAAAGGAACATACAATCTTACCTTCATTTCCTTTAACAAAGAAATTAATCTTAAAATAATTATCTAACCATGCTAACATATCAATATGAAGCATCTATGGTTGAACTGTAATTGGAAATATATGGTAGTTTAAAACAAACAAACGAAATAAACAGTTGACACGGCGGAAAACTTAGGCAGCACAGGGCTGCAGCAGCCAGCAAGCTACACTTAGCTCCTATGGAGTGACGAAACTGCAGTCCTCAAGCACTAGACAGCAATCATTCTTGTTACTCGTTATCCTCCAGCAGCATCTCCACCTTCAGCAGCTTCATCAAAAGATCTTATATCAACGTGGTAGCGTAGGATTCCCCCAATGCCACCAAATCCTCTGCAGAATTGAGAACCTTCTTGTGACTTGTTGGTGACAAAATCAAGTGAGCAACCAAATTGCTTGAATTGATCAGTAAACCACTCTACCAATGCCATTTTTTCCTGAACCTTCAAGTCAGATGCAGTCTCTGAATCCTGGAAGTTGCTGTGATCGCCCTCTTGCTCCTTATTCAAGTGCTTTATGACAATTTCATTTGTCACACTATTTATCAACACATACCGATTTATATCCAAATCTTCCCAGACGACAAGTGTCTGAATGGCCCCCATTTCTAGAGCCTTTATAGTGTCATCTACACCCAACACATACTTCCCTGTATCCTGGCTGAATTCTTGGAAGAACTTCCCAAGCAAGCGCTTCTCTTTAACAAAACTCGCATCAGATAGAACATCAAAAGACATCTCTATGGCCTGATTGAAACCAATTTCCCCACCATATGAAATGTTCAACACTTTCACTATTTTGGTCTGGAGGCGGGAATCAAACAAATCAGATTGACTCAGTTCTGTTTTGAACCCAGCAGCTCCAGCAAGTACTAACCCAGCAACATTGGGCTGGCTACTTACAGGGTCTATAAAATACTTCTTGGCAAGCTCTGCAGTCTCCCTGAGATAGTTGTGGCGTTTCTCTGTCCGAAGACGTGAGAACCGAAGTGCCGATTGACCACCTCTGCCATGCTTCCTTGGAAGCTCAACCGTAAATTTATGAAGAATCTCTCTGCTGCTACCACTTGATGTCCCAATAAGAGTTCCATTCCCGTCAATCACTATGAATCCAAACTTCTCATCACACTCAAGAAGTCAATTCAAAGCTTCTGTATGGAACTTACTGTCACAGATGTATAGAGATGCATTAATGGGCTTAAAAGGCACAATATCATAAGCAAACTTCATTTGTTTTCCATCTTCAGTCAAGCCTGTTCCAGTATAAAGGATAAGTCCATTGGCAGGAACATTTCTGTAAAGCTTGAGCCTTGATTGAGCAGAAATAATTGCAGTTAACACAGATTGACGGTTCACTCTCTTTTTAATGTTTGAAGCAGTTCGGTATTCATCTCCTAGCATCTTGGTAACTCTAGATATCTGACCACGTGGGTTGATAATAGCAGTTACCATACTGGTGCCATCACCTCTTACAGCATCAAGTGTTTTAATCAACCTTTTCATTTTCCATATCTCGATGTTCAAGTCAGTCTCCGAGCGTTCTGCCATTGCAATATATGGTGACTGCATGCACAACTGAATTGTTCTTAGGTGAAATTTTCATTTGAAAAAAAAAAAAAATCTTTCTAAAAGCAATATTAATTAGTGGTACTTTCTAATATATCAAATTCAACTATACGACATCTTTTTGGCTTGCCATGGAGTACGTGACTAACAAAGAAAACGTTTATACTATTTCGTATTGACTACTGTTTACTAGGCATTGTTCTTAAAGTTAAAAAAAAATCTAATGCTTGGCATCTTCTTGAATTAAAACGTGTGACTTTTGAAGAATACAAGGTGATAAACATTTGCAAATCAAACCTAAACAAAGAACTAAAATTGGCTGGTTTGGACATGCTTTTGTAAAATAATTACCTTTTACTCAAAAGTGTTTTTTTCACATAAAGGCATCTTAGAGTGATTCTCCAAAAGGTGTTCCAAATGCTTTCCCAATTTAAAAAAAAAAAAAGAAAAAAATGTAGAAAATCACTTATATGCTATAAAATCATCATGCAAATTTCTATATGTATGTAAATATAATCTTGCAATTGAAACTTTTCAATACCAAATTCAAAAAGCAATCATAGCATTTTAAAAATATCATAATCTTACTTGTAATTCTACTTTATTTCTTAGTCCCTCAACTTACACAAAATTCTCCACTAACAGAGATGCTTACTATCAATCAAAAGTGATATTTTTCAACAAAAAACACTCTGAAATAATAACTACAAAAAACAGAAAAGATATATTAACTGGCGCACCTGTAAAACCTTTGAACAAGAGACGGATACTGACCAACAATGGTGGTGGGATGGTGGCAAACGATGCAAGTTCTCTGTTTTAAACAAACATTAATAGCTTTAAGTTGCCGTGTCCGAGTTTCCCTCCATGCTTGGGCAACACGACAGCCTTTAGCGTTGCTTTGGGCCCAAACTTAGCCAATGAAACTCAATACGCTTTCCGTTTAGGGCTGCTTATATATGTTCCTCCGAGCCCAGTTTGACTTCAACCATCTTTTAAGAAAATTTTTGGTGATGGATTTCGTTTGTTTGTGAGAATCTCTCAAGTTTACTTTTTTATTCTTCATATTCTTAGATCTTAGACTTCAAAATACATATTTTACTTTAAAAAAAAAAACTAAAATTTTGTGGGAAAAAGAATTTCTTATTTGGGTTATTGTGATTGCAGTTGTTAAAAGAGAATATGAAATTGAGAATTGATCACTTCTAATTATTGTTAGCTGTTAATAAAATAAAATAAGAAAGTAAATAAACATATATGTCATGCTATTCTCAAAATTAAGACAGATGTTTATATAGTGAGAGAACTAAAATTTAAATGTAGTTGCAAATTCATGAAATGGGGGCCAAAAATGTGACAGAATAATGAATGACTATAGCCGAAACCAGAATGAAATTTGAAATAAAGGGAGGCCTCAGTCTCAAAGCCAACTTTATGGGGCTAGAGAAACAGAATGTTTTTTCATAAATTTCATGTAACAGTATTATCCTTAAAGTTTTCTGAATTATATAATTCACAACCAATCATCAAAAGCATTATTGTTGTTATTCATCTTCTTCTAGAAGAGAGTAAAAAGAAAGAAAGAAAAAAGAAAAGCAAAGCAAAGCTACAGTTCCCAATTCCCTTCAAACCGACAGACAGTCTCCTCTCTCTTTTCACCTCTTTGTAACTTTTCCTTTTTCATCTTTTTTTTTTCTTTTTAATTTTTTAATTTTTTTATACCCTTTTCTCTTTTCATCATCTATTTATGAGTTCATTCTTTGATGAAAATCTCTTTGTTGAATTTGTACTCTTTTTTCAACCATTTTGACAGAATTTTAACTTGCTGATAAGGATCATCAAAACCAATATATATAGGGAGAGAATGACATGTGGAGAGTTTTTTCAACTTTTTTCTTATATACATTTTCTAGGAATACAGATTTAGGAAGAAAAGAAAGACTAATATACTTGCTACATATATTTTTAAGAATTAATGTACATTCCAGGGTACTGATATTTATACATAAAATATAAAGGAGAAAAAGTGATTATTCTGGTGATAGTGGTTAATGTTTGGAAGTGCTTTTGAAATTGATTATAGTGATTAATAAATAACTCTGCAATATAGGGAGACACCAACTTTTATTGATCCACACAACTTTACATCATATGAGGGAAGAGACAGAATAGAAAGAGAAAAGGCAAAGTTACACTTACATCACATGCAAATCACTTTCTCATGCCAAAGACCAAAAAAAAATTTCCTCTCTTAACAAGAAAAGCACATTCCCACTTTCTTATTCATATCTCTCTCTTAACTTAAATCTTCTTCCACTCTTCACTCTTCCATCTCCTCAACCAATCATCCTCTTATAAACCTCCTTCTAACTGCTAGCTTCCATTCCACCTCATATTGCTCTAGCTATGGATCACTTGATAGCTTAGTTTATATACCATCAAATTTCTCCAACACACTTTAGCTTTCCAAACTTGCTAGCAAGGGAAAAAAAAAAATTTAAAGATGAGAGCAGGGCTTTGTACTGTGCCACAGGCTCTCACTGTTGAGGCTGCAAGCATAGTGAAACAAGCTGTTAGCCTTGCTAGACGGCGAGGTCATGCCCAGGTGACTCCTCTGCATGTAGCGAGTGCTATGCTGGCTGCTCCAACTGGTCTGCTTAGAAGAGCTTGTCTTCAAGCCCACTCTCACCCTCTCCAGTGCAAGGCATTAGAGCTTTGCTTTAATGTGGCGCTCAATCGTCTTCCTGCTACCACATCAAGCCCTCTTTTGGGCCCTCACTCTACTCGTCCTTCCCTTTCCAATGCCCTTGTTGCAGCTTTCAAGAGAGCACAAGCTCACCAGCGCCGTGGCTCTATTGAAAACCAGCAACAACCTATTCTAGCCCTGAAAATTGAGATAGAACAGCTCATTATCTCGATTTTGGATGACCCAAGTGTTAGTAGAGTCATGAGGGAAGCTGGTTTCTCTAGTAGTCAAGTCAAAACAAGGGTAGAAGAGGATGTTTCATTAGATATTTGTTCCCAAAGTCCACCTGCTGTGAGTAGTCAGTCCAAGGAAAGCACCAAGTTTCCTCAAATTCTTGGCGCTAGTGCGTCTCAATCTTTACCTTTTGGTCAGTTTGGCTTGAAACCCAGCAAACCTCTCCAAGATGAGGTTAGAAATGATGATATCATGAGTCTTTTATACACTTTAGTAAACAAGAGAAGAAACACTGTAATTGTAGGAGGGTGTCTAGCTAGTGCTGAGAGTTTAGTTAGAGGGATCACGGATAAGTTTGAGAGAGGTCAAGTTCCTGGGGATTTGAGGTATGCACAGTTTATTAGCCTTCCACTTTCCTCTCTGAGAAATCTCTCCAAGGAAGAGGTTGAACAGAAACTTTTGGAGCTGAGGTGTCTTGTGAAAGGGTATATGGGTAGAGGAGTTGTCTTGTATTTAGGTGATCTCAAATTGGCTGCTGAGTTTTGGTCAACTTATTGTGAGCAAAGGAGAAACTATTTTTGTGCTATAGAGTACATAATCATGGAGCTCAAAAGATTGGTGTGTGAAAATAGAGAAAGTGAAAGACTCTGGCTCATGGGGATAGCAACTTTTCAGACTTACATGAGATGTAAGACGGGCCACCCTTCCCTGG
This sequence comes from Bursera cuneata, assembly GCA_026212285.1. NCBI lineage: Eukaryota > Viridiplantae > Streptophyta > Magnoliopsida > Sapindales > Burseraceae > Bursera > Bursera cuneata. The sequence goes on along the minus strand of JANLJB010001143.1, from coordinate 29,956 downwards.
AGGCCATGTGGGAACTTCATCCTTTATCAACTCCTGTTGGCAGCCTCAGCTTAAGTCTCAACCTTGAAAGGTAATTAATTAAATTCAATATTATTTGGGAACTTTAACTCTTTCATTTCCCATATGCATGCGTGCATGTTACTGGTTTTTTGACCTAACTATTGCTTTACTTTCTTTCAGTGATTCGCAAAGTAAAGTGGCTAGAGACGGGTTCGGTTGGCCACGGATGCTTGAAGGTGGAGGTGATAATCACTCTACTTTCTACTCAGGTTGCTCAGTTGCTTTCAACAGGGAAGTTCAAAAGAAGGTGTCCACCACCACCACTGTTACCGGCAACTCAACCTTGCCCTTATGGCTCCGGCAGTTTAAAGAAGAAAGGATAAGGAACACCATCACTGACCAGGTTTTTCTCTCATCTGAACTAAAGTAAATTAAAAACAAATCATCTGGTTTCTATTCAGGTAGAAAACTTATGTTGCCGTTGTTTATTATGTTCTCCAGGAATGCCTGGACAGTCCAGTACCCAAACACAATGAGTACCCTGAGAAAGTTCTTAATTTCTCTTCATCGTCTCCTTCCTCCCTTTCAATCTCTTCGTCTGAGCGCCAGAATGACCGAAGTTGGCCAATCATTTTTGAGCCCAAAAAGGTACCAAAAGAGCACCAGTTTTGGGTATCTGAAATCAGTGAAGAAGGGTACGAGAGCCGGTTAAGAAACCACCCTAAACCGGAACTTCTATCGAATCCTAACTCTAGCCCGAACTCGGCTTCTTCAAGCGAGCAGGTGGTGGAGGAGGATACCGATGGGCTTAACCGCTTCAAGGAGCTTAACGATGAGAACTTAAAGATTCTTTGCGATGCATTAGAGAGGAAGGCTCCATGGCATAAAGATATAATTCCAGAAATCGCAAGTACCATCCTGGAATGCAGGTCCGGAAAGTGCCAAAGACAAGTCAAGTTGAAACAATACGGAGACGATCACAAGGAAGAAACTTGGTTGTTGTTCTCAGGTGCTGATGCTCAAGGAAAAGAAAAGGTTGCCAGGGAGCTAGCTAAAGTTATTTTTGGCTCTCAGATTAACTTTACTTCAATCGGACTGAGCAATTTCTCCTCTACAAGGTCAGCTAACTTGGCAAACGATTGCAGAAACAAAAGAGCAAGAGATGAGAAGGGCTGCAGCTATCTGGAGAGACTTGGCTTGGCACTGAATGAGAATCCTCACCGAGTGTTCTTCATGGAGGACATAGAAGAAGTCGATTACTCTTCTCAGAAGGGTTTTAAAAAAGCGATCGAAAGTGGAAGCATAACTCTTCCTGGTGGTGAAGTTGTTCCACTTAAGGATTCCATTATCATTTTCAGCTGTAATAGCTTCAGTACATTGCCATCAAGAGCATGCACTTCTCCTCCTCCAAGGCCAAAGGATGACAACATCAGTAGCTTAGAGGAGAAGAGCTCAATTGTCTCGCTAGACTTAAACATCGCTATTGAAGCTGATGACCAACATGAAGACAATTACCACCATTTAGATGATGACATCATTAAAATTCTCGAGTCTATGGATAGGCAGATCATGTTCAAGATTCAAGAATTGTGATAGCTAGGAGATGAACCACTGATAGACGTTCCATGAAAGAAAAACTTTTTTTTTTTTTTGGTGTTTTGATTTGTAGATTAGATGTGTGGGGCGGGGGAAAGAAAAAGGAATTAATGCAAACTAACAGGGGGATATCAGGAAACAAATTATTATGAATTAAAGTGCATGATTCATGGTGGGGGGTTTACATTACATGTAGAGCATTAATGTTGTATATTAATATTAGTGTAATCTTAATTTTAATCAATCTTGTTGTTGAGCTTCTACTGAATTATTTATATTCCAAACTCCACTATCATTCGATTATTTCCTTTGCTTTTTGTTCTCTGAAAGCTTTCTGCTTCTACTCACTTAATGGGAGAATATTGATTTCTTGTACTATGACGTCCGTGATAGTAATTAAACATGAGTTGATCGTTATTCTTTTCCAAAAGAATGTGACATTATTTTCTTACCATGGATGCACACCTCGGTAGTTGTACAAAATGGGTATTCATTTCCTCACTTGATTCAAGGATAAGCTCAACAGGTGCATGCATATGCATGTTAATTAATTTAAATGTTGAGAAAAGAAAAAGCAATTAAATTATCTTCCAACACAAGGACACAGTACTACTGCAAGTACTTTCAATTAATAAGCTCTATTATATGATATACTAATTAGACCAACTTCTCTACCGTTAATAGAAAGCAAAGAGAACGTACTCAACTTGCTTTTGCATGCAAACGCAAACTGGGAATTAATATACTTGGCTTTGCTCATCACCTTCCTCGATCTGTTCAAGGTGAAAGCACTCTAGAATGAATGAAAATTTGCATTCTCTGATATCAAGTTAATATATATCTTTAATGGCTTCGGCCGAGATGGGTTTGCCATGTCATCTTATCATCAGAAAGTTAGAACATGAGTTAGGGAATAAAGGGTTTAATCAGAATAAGTTGACTAATTGACTGAAATAATCTATTCTCACAACCAAGAATATTTCCATCGCTTTGCATGTGCAAACATGCTTTCTACGTCATCACCCTATAAACCGGAAACAAAAAATTCGATTTCGATTATATTAAGTACATCGATTAAATTGATTTCTTAATGGTACGAAGAAAATAATCACCTACATGATTGACATCAAAAACAAGTCTAAATTATTTAATAGAAAAATTAAAATCCTCTATCCGCATAATTTTATCTAAATTTTTAAGAATTTGATGATACGTGAATTTTATATAAACAAAACGTTTATATGCATGTCATAACCTGTAACAAAAATATCATTTATGATTTGAAAAAAGAAAAGTTTTTAATAGAAGGGTTCACATCACGTTATCTTCGTCTTTGGTAATAGAATCATGTTTATTTTTCTTAAAAAAAAAAGGAAAGATATATGTAAATATAACAAGGAGTTTAATTGAGACATGATAATAATCACTTTTATTCGATTAAAGACTTTTGAATGCTTCGATATGCTCAATGTTCAAACATATGGCCCCCCTCCCCCTCCCATCACAAATGAATTGCACATTATAAACAAAAGAAACACCTTTTGTGGAAAATGAGAGTTTAACACTTTGAAGGTGGTGGAAATAATAAATAAATAAATAAAGTGATTATGCAAAGGAAAGGATTTATTTATAAGAAAAAAAAAAGGAAAAAAGAAAAATCTTCCACACTATAATTATTAAAAAAAAAAAAAAAATTGCTTTTCAAGAATGGATAGCTACATGTACATAAGTGCTTAATTTTAATCACTTTTTTAAAAGAAAACAAAATTTTATTCAGAATTTACAACCTAACATTCTCATCTCCTTGAAAAGTTTTCCGGCGGGGGAATGATGAAAATTATAAAAGAAGAAGAATCTAATCTTTAGACCACAAAGAAGGAAGTTTGTCACTTTAGAATCACAAAAGGAGGATCGTCTTTACAACTTCAACAAGGAACCATAAGAATAATTGCAGACCAATTTTTCAATCTTATGAGTTGCTTGAGGAATTTTACAATTTAATAATTTGATTTATTATCCCTCTTCTTTAGCATACTTTTTTCTATATTATTGATGTGTAATTAGATTGTAAATCTCTCTAATTATTCGATAATTAATTATCTAATTGTTGAAATTAAAAATTGAAAATGGAGAAGCAAGAATTAAGTAACATATTAAAATGTGAAAAGGCAAAAAGCAACACTTTGCACTTGAATTTCCAAAGTTTTATTGTTCGGTGGCTTCAATTCAATACTTGGATTAAAGTTGTGTATTCCTTCCCGCTTCTACAATCAAACGCATATGAAAAAAAAAAAAAAGAGACGGAGCTGAAATTGTTGAAGCCCTTCAAGTTGACATTTCAAACCAACCATCCTTCCCTACACCCACATTTATTTCTCTTTAAAATTAAAGAGAAATAAATGTAGACATACCCTAGACAATGTGAGCATGAAAGTGGAGTTTCAAAAAGCCTATTAACCTAATGGAGACCTAACAACCCCACAAAAAACGTTAAATTATAATTCAAATAAATAATTAATTATATTCACAAATTACCTCTCAAAATTGTGAGAATGAAAAGTTGTTGCTAACTCTACCCTAACTATTATTAAAATTTGACAAAATTTCAAACATCAATTAGAAGGAAGGTTAAATAATTGTTCTCGTGCATTTCAGTTGACACCAATGATAAGACAAGACATTGAGCTTTGTTCCCATTAGAGAATGAATGATTAGACGAAAATATTTATACTAAGGATTAAATTTAATTGTGAAAGAGCCTATGCCACTTGCATTTTCATCTATGCAAAGTATCCTAAACTACCCATTAGCCTTAAATGGCTGCTCATGCCATAACCCACTAAATTCTACTACACAAATTTTAATTTTAAAATTGGATAAGCACAAACCTATCACTGTTTTGCTTCCACCTCCGCCGCAAATTAAAGAATGTTTGTAGGATAGATAGCCTACAAGCACAAACCCATTATAAGCTACCTCATTCCAGGACAGAAAGCTTGATTAAAATGTCTATAGTAATATTAGTTTTTTATTCGAATTGGTTAGAAACCATAATTTGGTATCTGGGTGTTGATAAAGAAAATAACTCTTGATTGATAATATCGGATAATGAATTGATAATCTAAATCATCAAAATAGTAACATGAAACGTCATATTGACACAAGAATAAAAGTTGTAATAGAGCTACACATCCCAATACAAAAACTAAAGATGTTTTATTGGTTGTTAATTTATGACAGACGCTAGCTAGCCGTTTTGGCTTTCAATATACGATCTTTGAACGGGATCTGGAATTTGATAAGGGAAGAAAGGGAAAGGGAAAGGGTAAAGAGAAATACAAGAGCACATAAAAGCATTAATTGTATTCTTTTTAGGGGGTCATTTATGCACTAAAGTATTCAAAATGTACTCACTTTACAAAGGCATTACAGCTTTTCTCTTTTATTGCACTAATGTCATGAACCAAGACAAGCTTCCACAACATATCAACTTTTGAAGCGAGTTGGTGTAGCCTTTGCAAAAAGGATTGGCATGGAGACAAAGTTTCCATGAGATCACTATCTACTTTAAGCTTTCTTTTCCATCGTTAGTGATTTTGGCATGAAAGTAAGGGACTTCTCGGATCTCAAACTCTCAATAATCACTGTATAATTGAACCCTCATACTTTCTTTCACAAACCCAGAATAAAACTGGCCTTGGATCCTTCAAACATCACTTTCGTTTTGCTATTCAGCTTTATTAAAATCATTATTTTTCAATTCAGTAATATGTTACGGTTTGCTGTCAATCATTTTACCATATCATTCAAAGTAACACATAATACATGCTTTCTAATGTTAGTGTCAACCATTATATCATCATCTAACATAATCTATTTTCATTTTAAATGCCAATGTAATATAATACATATTCGTTTTAAATAAAAATTTGAGAACTAGTATGAACCAAAGAACATTATCCGATCGATATACTGTAGTAGGTTCTTAACTTTAGTATGTAATATATTATTTGTGTGTGTTTCTCAAAGAGAGAGAAAGAGGCTAGGTAGCTTTAGGTGTGAAATTGTTTTAAGAATTTGGGAGTGTTGAAGACCAGTCAAAAAGCGGAAATGGCATGAAAATAAACTAAAATGTTTGATGAGATTTTCTATGTGATATGATGTAGCTTTCAATGATTGTATGGTCCTTGTCTTCAAGCATTTCGTAGATAACTTTATGTTTCAAGTGCTCACACCACTTGGAAGCTCAACCTTGGAACGCCAATGGTGACTCACCTGGTCAAGCTTTTCTAATGGGACTTGGAAACAATAAGAGAATATGCTGCCATCCTTGAAACTGCTGAATGAGACAAGCCATATAATAAATGGAGAAAATTTCATTGACCCCTTATAAGATTTGACCTAAAAAAATAAAATAAAAAATTGAAAATTTATCATAAACCCTCCTAAAATTATGAAAATTCACTTAAACTTCCTTTAAAATCGTACAGACTTCCCTTAAGTATCTTAAAATTTACTGAAAATCTCCCAGCAATAACAGAGTGTTCTACCTTTTATTTTTAACCAAACAGCCCCACCTGCAATGAGAGGAACCCTTTTATAATATTATTAAGAAGCAAAAATATCATTTTAGTATATCCACATACGAGGATATCACTATCTGTTCCATGTCTTTTCTGGTAATAGATATCTGATTTTCAACAAGTTAAAAGCAACGCTTACAATGTTAACTTCCACTTTTTTTCTCTTCCAACTTCTAATAAGCTCAATATATACTTCAACTACTACATGTAGCAAACACTATTTACCTTCATAGTTTGATATCCTTATAATTGGAAGCTTATATATCTACTTTACGTTCTTTTTATTTCAATCTCTTTCAGAATAACTGTAACAATATGAATCCGATACAGGAAATTTGTATCAGAAAAGCTTCAAATTGACACAATGCTCTCAGAATCTCAAATTTAGTGAACATTTGAAATTACACAACAAGAAGCTTCACAGCGCAGTCATGGTCAATTGCTGAGCAATTGTCAGATTGTCTCTCAAACAAAGTTCATAATACAATTATATAGCATGGTGATAAAGGCATAACAAAGAAGAATTTCAAGCCAAAAACACAAAACTCAATATAGTAAATATAAAGATAATTTTGTAAACTTGGCACTAAGAAAGATTTTATTTACAAGCTTCATGGTTCAGCACATGTCAGTCTATCATGAGATACCTGCTATACAAGATCATAATCTTGATCATTAAGAATATTAAGAACATTGCAGAACCCATCTCTGGTTAGTAATAGTTAAATGGCTTTCAACACCACAACTCACATTTATCCCTTATTTCTTTAAAAAGAATGAGAATCACATACATATAACTTTCACCATTTCATGTTTGGTAAGAGGAATTAATTCGCATTCAAATTAATCTGGGAACTATATTTCCAGTTAACCTCATATATCCATTCTCAAAATAATTGATTGAGATTTTACTATGGACTCTATACCACCTCCATTATTGAAACAATTTACAATAATTCAACAGACATAACATAAGTCATATCACCATTTTGTAAAAGCACTTTAATAATAACTTCCTTTTCCTACTCTGCTAGTCTCAATAAAATATTATAATAATCAAATGCTACAAAACTTTCCTTATATTATTTGTATCTTCTATTAATGACTAAATGATCGAGGTTTTATTCAAGTAAATTGTCCTTATGTCACCACTGAATTTGCTGTAGGAAATTCATAAAGACAATTAAACATTATCTGGTAAAGTAATAAAGAGTTGATAGATGCCATTTAACCTCAAGTTCATATTTTCTTTACAGGATATTGTACAAACTATATATTTCAATAGCAAATCAACCCAAAAGTGGTTGTAGAATTTTATGACTATCTTGTTTCCATGGAGAAACTGTACCTCTCAAAAAGGCCATCAATGTTCCTATCAATGCATCATCAAGCTTACAACATACACCTAGAAAGTATTTGTCCCCATACAGATGAAAAAAGCAAGGAAAGCCAGTTAATATTTCACAAAATTGCTACCATGACATATTAAAAATAATAAATAAATAAAGCTTCCACTGTTCAAAAGAAGCATAAACTTACATGCGCGCTTCTAGAAACAAAGACTAAGGTTCAAAATGATTAACCATCATGTTGTATAAAACCTATAAGTACTGATTATTGTTCAAATTTCTGCCACCAAGAAAATCTGGAGCTCAAAAAGCTTACCAAGAATACTGAAGTAGATGGAATCCGTAGCATTTGACAATAACTCTGTCTTAGTTATTGAGAAGACTTTACGATGTTGGATCTTTTCCAAACCCCATCACAGCATGAGTTGCTAGCATTGAACCCCTGCGAGTAGCTTCCAATATTCGTCCAATTAAGGGTAACTTAACTGTTTCTCTATTTAGAAGAGGCTTCTTGTCCCACCTACGCACATTTTATGCATAATTTCTATGACCATATACTTTAAACTTGAATACAGAGATAGGCTATAGACCTTAAAACTTCAAAGTCCAGTTTAATAAATTTTATTGGCAAGAAGCAATTATTTAAGCTCAAAGGAAAAGCAACTTGACTCTAACCCATAAAGCGAAGACATGCCCAAAACAAAACAATCCTTGAGGCACTCTTTTAGAGCTTTCAAAATTTAGCAACCCAAACATTTTTGCAGTTTCAGCTGGCCAGTACAGAGCAAGGCAAACTTGGTTAAATTTTAGGACTTTCAAAGTGCAATTTTTCAGGGGCAGATGAACCAACAAACTTTTAAGACTATTAAATAAACTGCTTCTAATCTTGGGAAGCTTGGTTTATTGATCTCCCAGACTGCTCACATCAAAAACATAATTTTATAGTCCTCATCTACTTTTATTCCCTAAAGTATGATCCAAATGTGTTTTTAAATATTTTTGTTCAGACTTATATAAGAGCAGCCTACTTAGGTGCTTCTTTTCTCCATAAAGTGTATTGATTATTTACTATACACTTCCCACAGTAATTCACAGAACACAGAGGTAATAAAATGAAAGAGATATCTCTTCACCAAAATGTGTTTGTACTAAGGAGAATGCAGGTAAAATTTGAGATTCAGTTTTCCATCTGATCAAGATATGTTGAGGATTGAATAAACAGAAAAGCATTTTGGAGCTTAAGAGCTTACCAATCTTCATGGCGAACAACTTTCCCATTCTTTACTTGCAGCTTGATAAGTGAGATCATATCTATATTTTTCCCCAAGAACTTGTAATACTGCTTGTTGTCAATTAAAATCTGCATTTAATACAGAACACTTCAAATTTCCATGTAACCAACTAATACAGGAAGACAATGCAGATGAAAAGAATTGTGGATAACATTTCAAACCTCGTGCTCGACTCGTGAAATGATTTTTTCTTTAACAGTGTATTCAGTTATCTTTGACTCACTAAAAACCTGAAAGATGAAACATAAAATGAATAAATTTCACATGAATTAAGAAAGCTGTTAAAACATTGGCAAATAATTTCATAGTATTTCCACAGAAGATATATATATGTGTCTAACAAGCTCAGGTATATAGACGAGAAACATGGAATTATAATCAGAAAAGAAAAGTAAATTAAGTTGGACAGCAACATGAAATTTACATTATCCTAGAACATTCAGACTGCATATGGTGAACATTCATTTATTAGAAAACCAATTTGCTCAAAAAGATACTGTCGACTGTCCAGATCTAGAAAAACAACTTCCAACAGTGATTATGCATTCCTCATGCAAGAAGTTACTTTCTGAAGTAAAGGCTGGCTTTACACAATGCATTAATTGATTTTATGCTGTACCAGGTAAATCATCATTGCAATGGATTTTTTTTTTAACAAATTTTCTATGCTAATCTTCGGTTCAAATCACTTTTTCAAGCAACTTATTACATTAACATATAAGAATAGGCACTTTAAAACACCATCAGTGCTTCTTGTATGTTAGTAAACTACACAACAATTTGAAACAGAAGACATAAAGATGTTGATCACATTTGATCTATATAGAAGACCGAGTTTCCATGCTTATACCTTTAGTTAAAAGAAGCAGATCATTAGCCCATTGCAAACCAAATTAACTAACTATTTTCAATTCATTTCATGCTTATTAAAGATATTTACAGAAAGATCACTCCAACCATCAGAATTATTTCAAAAATAGGTAGTCTCACAACATTGATTGTTCCCACAAGTTCAGAATAATGGCAACAGCACTTAATATATAATAAGGGAAAGAACTATAACCTTGGAAAGCGAATAGAATGCTGATTTGATCTGCTTCACCCTGCCAAGTCAATAACAAAATTTGCATGAGAAAAAAAAAGCGATAATATTCAGTTTAGCAACGGTGATCAAGCAAAACCACATAACGGAAGAGACGCTTAAACTGAAGCTATCTGAAAAGAAATGATCCATTTTTTAATATTGATATCTAAAGGAGACTAGTTGGAACTTGGTCATCAACTAGGTAATCTAGCACATGGTCTCAACATACCCAAGTACGACATCCTTGAAAAGCAAACAACTGATAGTTTCACCCATAATGTTCAGAATCACATGAGTTCTGTCAACTAAAGTCATGACAATTATTGATTAAGGTGCTATTAGCAAGTCAGAAATGATGATAGCATTTATCATTAAAGTCATGCCAAACATGACATAAATGTGCAATGTTAGTTCATTCAAATTACAATTAAAAGAGAAAATAAAAAAATATACATATATCTTCAGTTTGAGAAATAGTAATTTAAGTAAAGAAAATAATCTTTATTTGCTTGCACAACTTGTGCTATTCCCTTGACATGTTCTCAAGCTCTTCTTATTACTAAAGTAACCTAGACAACAATTTATTAAAAGAATAATAATAATAATTAAACTCAATGCTTAAAAAGTAAAAAACAATTTCCAGATTGTATATACATATACATAAACGAGCATACATACATACATATATATATTCCTGCAAACTTTGTTTTTTTATGAGAAAAAATCTCTCCTTACTTGCATCAGTTTTTAACCCCCTGAGGAATCATGTTGACTAGTTTTTGTAGAAGCTAGAACCTGCATATATCCTAAAGCACATCCATGATTGTTGTGACTGCACAAAAGGCTTAAAGCATTGCTCATCACTATTACTGTACAAAGGTTTATTTTCCAGATAATATACTGCCAGCCTTATCTATCCCACATTTTACATTCAATATCTTCCTGAAACCTTCAGAAAAATGTGCAGCCTCGCATCTCCTAGATTTTGGTTAACATGCAAATGAGTTGGAACATCAAATATACCTTTGACATGGATGATGTATTTTCTACGTAGTTAACTTATAATATTAAGCTATTCGCAACAAGATGAACTCAAATATAACTTTCTTCTTTCAATACATACCCGTGAGCACACATTAGTGGGTCCTCAAAGGAAGCATCTGGATCATAAATTTCGAAATCACGAGCTGTAGCACAAGATCCATATCTGAAAAAATACAGACAAAATTCTTAGACACAACCAGAAAAGGGTTTTCAACAGAGAAATCTATACTATCAAATGACAAACATATAAATAGTTAGAATATATGTTGATGCTTTGGTAGATGTTACAGTAGAACTTGGGATTTTAAGACGGAAGAGATACAGATACTCACAAGTTAAGAATATGAGGGACTATAGCATCAACAACAGAAACAAGCTTGACGGGACTAAACTCGCACGCTTCTTTGCTGCAACGTTCCCTCGTCTGATCCATTTTTTCTTCTTTTTCTTCAAAAACCAGACGAAACAAACAAACACACACACACACACATAACCATCAAAAACAAATCGACCAATGACCACCAACTTTCACAAAAACAACAAAACCCAGATGAAGAAGCACATGCAACATGCAGACCTTGAGAGTGAATCTGTGAGTCAATGATGGGGATTACTTCCTTAGATGTCTTTGCAACAGAACAGAAGGAAGTTTGAAATCTGAACGAACAAGATGACAAGAACTGAGGAGAAGTACGAATCCGAGAAGAGAGAAGGATACTCATGGCTTCCTGGAGAGCCACTTGTCACACTATTGTCCATTTGGCTTGGTGTCGTTCATTTAAGGCCAGTCGAGTTGGCTGAATTTTTCTTAAAGGCCAAAGGGGCAAAAAGGGTGTTCAGTTAAAATAAATAAAGCAAAAAGCACTTTTTTTTTTTTTGGGAATTAAAAAGATTCCTTTTGTTTTTGTTTTCCGAAAATGATTTATTTGTTCATTCTGAACTTCACAGATTACAATTTTTGTGAATTTTCATAAAGCAATCTTAAGTTTATTTCACTTTTCGAAGATTTTTTAAGTGATTTTAATTCGATTTTCAAAATCATAAAAAATATGCTAACAGTAATATTCAACTATCAACAACTTATCGTATTACAATTGTTCTCATTTTCAAATTACTGCTTTCATAAAATTTCATTAAATACATTCTGAAATTTTGAAAATATAAATTTAAAATTTTTAGATTTTAATTTGGTTAGCAAACAAACAATTTAACAAATACAATACAGAAGGGGTTCAAATGCCCATTTTATTTACTATTAACGATTACTTAGTACAGTTTTTATTTATTTAACCCAAATATTTATTTATTTATTTAATTAAACTATAAAAATCTAATCTTTTATTTGATTTTTTGATATTAATAGTTGAAAAGTGATAAATTATTATTAAAAATAATTAATTTTACAACTAAAGTTATTTTACAAAAGTTACCAGCACACGATATCAATGAGCGGCAGGATTATCAGTTAAAAAAAATAACTTGGATTAAATGTAAAGAATGTTAAAATTCCCATAATATTTTCTACAAAGACTACATAAATATATTCACACAAACAAAAGCAAAACGAAAGATATACAATCAAACTGTAAATGCTCTACCGAGAAAGCCAAGGATTAGATGCCGGTAAAAATATATTTTCTTGTTAACCCACCACAGCACCACACCACACAGCACCGAATACAACCAGTTTGCAATTCTGTGGATGAGCAAACTTCACTCTTATTCATCATTCAGCATGCTAATGAACACATACACCACCATATATTTTCTTCCTATTTTCTTTCTTATTTTTTTTCCCATCACCTTCCAAACTCACCACCACCTAAGAGAGACACTGTACCATCATTTTCATATATCGAAAAGTGAAAGACGACTTCAAATCTATCGCTTGGGTTCATTCAAGGTCTTCCCTTCAAAAAATTCACCCAACATTCGTTCAAGATCCTCTGCTGAGTATCTGATGTACTTCTGTGGGTTCTTTCCATTCTCAACTAGAGGCCTGGAACACATTGAAAACCCAGATTTAAGATTACAAGAAAGTACCAACTCCAAATTACGACAGCCCACTTAAATGGTATCGCCATATTTATTTCACAAAGCAATGTAAATTAGAGTATTTAGTTAATGAAACCTTTAAATGACTTTCTTATAATATTCATGTTTTGTCAGGCCAAATTTTGGATTACGTTTCTCAACTGTATGTATAGATATCAGGCGCACGCACAAAAATGACATGGAGTGAATGCCAGGGGTTATGCAAAAAATGAACTTACACTCCATTCTATATAGAAACAATACTTAATCTTCATTTATAAAAATTCATTACTGAAATAACTGCTATGCTTTGATCAATTTGAAATTTTTTGTATACGATGTGTGTGTGGATGAAGGGTGGGGATTCTATCTTACTTGTGTATGACTAGTTACAAAACAAGCATTTTAGAAATAGGGAGAGAAAACACACCCATAACGTTTTACAAAAGATCGGTAGGCAGGCAACAAAACTTCAGCAACTGCAAGCCTAAGAGATTCCCGCAACTCTGTGTCAGGAACAGTCCATTGAGATTGTTTCTGATGAAGCTCCTCGAATTGTATATTGAATGTCTTGAACCTGATAGCATAGTGCAATTCTTAATCATGATTAGCAGATTTATGACAAATGAAATGGATGGATGACAAAGTTATATTTAGAGGAAAAAGTTGCATCTTGGGAAGGATACAATAATTGACCTGTCTTTAACCAATGCCCTTGAAACTCCACTACTGTTTCCAGTATCACCACCCACTGAACTGCCACCCCCAGATGATGTCACGCCTTGAATAGAGAGACATTGTAGAATCTGCAAAGGGAAGAAAAACCAACAAAGAATAAGAAAATATCAGTTTCTCGGCAGGCTTTTACTTTTAAAGGGCAAAAGCCACATTATTTACACGATGCTATTAACAGCTCCTAAGGTAAACTTTCAAAATTGGGAACTCAAAATAGCCTGTAATAGAAATATAAGAGAAGGATTAAAGTGCAAACAGACTAACAGAGAATGTGATGAGAGAATACTATGTGATAAATTGTGTTTCCATGTTATTACAAGCATTTGGCAACTTCCTTAAGTAACATCCTCCGGTACCACTTCTTTCCCTTTGTTCATACATAAAGAAAAGTGAATGACCAATAGAGATTTATATAAATTGTGCTAATAATCTCCTTGACCATCCATAATATTTTGCTTAATCTTCAGTTAGGCCCCAATCAGGCAGGATCAAGTTTGTAGCCCTAAATATTACTAACTTGCTAAAGCCATCTATCAACACAAGTCCAAGTACTGTCTCCATAGAGATCCATTAAAGGTCCAATATACTGAAAAAGATTATATAACTCCCGGCAGACATCTTAATCACCATAAAAACAGGGATTCACATCCTGGCACTGCAAAATATCCAATGCCTATCTTCATGGGGTGATCACAGCTAAAATTTTTCATTACATGAATGTTTGCATGAGTACCTGCAAACGGAACTCTTTCCATACGAAATGGATTGCGCAACTCAACAAAAGAATCTCAGAAGACAATATGAATGTTATTACCTTTTGCCAAGCATTTCTTTTGTATTGATTTGCATGCTGCTGTACAATCCTCCTATGCCTTTGCACCCAATCATCGCCTAACAAATCCTTGGCTTCAGACCTGAAAACAAAATGTTAACTCATTAAGAAGTAAAAGTACTGCACAGAAGACAAACTTTAAAAAGTTTAATAGAGGTCCAGACGAAAAAAGTAATTTGACAAACCTGCGGACAGATCTGACCATATAGTGAATATTATTCATTAGAAATAAGTGGGTCAAAGCAGGATCCCTATATTGCTTAGATTTCCCATCCAGATTGGTTTGAAGTGCCTGCATTATTCGCATTGTTACAGTAGCTAACTGTGAACCTGTTCCATCACCAGTTTCAAATTCCTGGAAGAGTTGCTTCAAGGTTGACTGGTAGCTGTAGAAGTTTAATAAATAATTGTCAGATCAATCAGTAACAAATATTAAAGAGAAAAAGTAGCTAAAACACTGATTTACTAGCTTTGTATATAAAATTTTAGACCAGGTGAAACCTGACAAACTTGATTCTCAGATAAATATCTGAATCTCTGGATAATTCATAAGATACAGAATTGGTCAATATCTATATTATATTTTTGAATCTTCAAAGACAACAAGGACGCAAGAACTTGTTAGCAGAATGTTAGTTAACTCAGTGAACCCATAAGAGAGGGAGTTCCCAGAATTTGATGATATGATGAGACTTCTAAATTGTTTTGATATATCTGGATTGATTACATAACTGAATCTTCAAAATCAAGTTATAACAAAACCACAAAATAACAATGATTACCTAGTTGCAAAGTGATTTGTAAAACTAAATTATATATATATATATATATACAGTTGAAGATTGAATATTGTCATCAAGCAGTTTCCTATAAATACAAGCTCTAAAGATTCGCATTACCAACAGTGATAATGGAGCTGGTTGACCAACAAGTCTTGTCCCCACATGCGATGCAATTAACTAATTCATAATACAAAATAAGTTGTACTTAAATGTGTGCTTAGATATAGCCATCAAATGCAGCCTAGCACATAAGGGTTGTTCTCATAAACTTAAGAATTTAGGATTACTGATCGCTCAACCAGAAATATTTCATATTTCAAAATTCATATTAGAATTATTTAATTAGACAACATAGCATGGCATATCATTAAGAACTTGACAGCATAACATGACCAAAAGATTAAAAATCATGTTCAGCTGCACTTACTCAAACAAAAACTTCACATAGTTAATCACATAGCTGGTCAAAGGATGAACTGTTCCATCCGACACAGCGGTTTTTGTCGCATCCTTTTCAACTGCTTCTTCAAAATCACCAAATGTATCTTGAGCTGTCTGGGCAAGTCGTTTTGTCAAACCCAATGCAGATTCTCTAATTTCAGTGCAAGCTTTCCCTTTAAAAACCAACTCAATCTAGCAAAAGAAAGACCATAGTTCAAGTTAATTACAGAAATGTACCACATGTTGATCTGTGACAAAATAAATTGGTACATCTGAAAATGAGACAATATCAATGTGATCTCCACTGTTAAATTATAGATTTATTAAGTTAGTTGGAACGGATGTAAAGATTGATCAGCAAATTTTCCACCCATATAACAAAATTTTATCATAGAGATGTAACATCATTTGAGAAACAATAAAATTCACAACTAATAATTATCAATAGAGATTGAACTTCAAGGAATTATGTCAAACTGACAAATACATATAAAGCGAAATCCAATATCATCACATTCTTAGAAAAAGACTAGAAATTTCTTCCTCTTAACGGGTTTTTTTAATTTTTAGATTTGGAAAAATAACGTGCATTTAACTGATAAAATGCAAGTTTATGGGAAAGGGGTCAAAAAGTAATATGCAGAAATACAGTGAAAGAAATAAAGAAAACCTGAATCTGAAACATGTAGTTCAAGTTTCCCTCATTTTATTTATTTTTTTTGAAAAAATAATTTGCATTTCACTGGTAAAATAGAAGTGTAATGCAAATTAATGTGAGAAATCTATTGAATATTATACTCTATTAATTTATAAAGCTTAATAAAATAAAAGAGTCAAACAATGGAATAAACCAGCATAACACCTCTTACATACATGCCAAATTTAATACTACATACATAAATCCAAACACATGCATATGATTTCATTAATACTAATAGAATACAGGAATTCCAAGATTCATAAGAAAGACCCCTTGGTCAAATAGGTTCTATACCATGTTGAGGAATCATTCACCCCAAAAGCTTAAGCTGACAAAAATGACCCAACATGATATTTACTCTTTAACATTCTACAGTAGCAGATGCATGAATAAGTTCCCAATGTCTTAAATCGATATTTTATAACAAGACAGAGAATTACAAAAGTTACAGTGGCTTCACTGTATCCATATATGCAAAATGAATAAATAAATAAATAAACAAAAAATAAGTGAAAAAAGAAAGAATAATTCGGCAGTGATCAAACTTCATAACAATCTAACATAAAAATTTGCCATCTCCTAGGTCCCCTTGTGTCAATAAATTTTAAACTCATGCATATGAAATTTCCATGGACCATTAGCCATACCTCTGAGTGAAGCTCTCGCATTATCTCATACATATCTAAAAGTACAAATAATTTTTCAGGTGATCTCTTGCTTCTGGCAATTGCCTCTCCAAAACTAAGCAAAACTGAGACACTACTTGCAGTAACTTCAGCAAAACATTGATCGCTGAGAGAATCAAAGCCTTCAAACATTTGATTGCAAACTTTACGTTCTCCAGCGAAAAGCAATTTGACCTGTTCAAACATAATTAGTTTTGGAAAAACTGATATACACATATTTGGCTACTTTTGATAAAGATCTTACAGCAATACGCATGAAATGAATCCAGTTCCCAATCTTTGCCTCCAACACCTCCCACTGCATCTTCTGAACATCTTCTTTGCTAAGTTTTTCTACTCCCAATTTGTGGAGGCTACCTTCCAAAACTGAAGAACGGGTATCCCTGCAAAAATGAATGATAATGTGTAGATGCATCTATCGAGTAGATTGCCATTATATGAAAGGTTTTTTAAAGTTCTTTACGGTTGCTTTGGCTAGAATTTTATCCAACCCAATGAGCTTTGGGTTTAATTGTTTTGGGCCTCAAATTGAACCAAACCAACCCCTGTACTCTCCTACCCATCATAATTTTGATTTGTATACAAATCAAATTTAGAAACTCTTGTTAAAAAATCAATAGACACTAACAACCCAGTAAATCCAGACAAATGGACAGATGCAGGCAGAAACCCTACTATTTTATTTGCACAAGTCACCATATATAATACATATATTAAGTAACTGAACTGCAAGAAATGCCAACCCCTTTTTAATGAGTTCACTAAGTTCTAAATATAAGACTATGTTGGGCACCTTACAAGTTTGGTAATCAGAAAACTTTCAAGATAAAATATCTCGGATAGCTGGCCTCAACGAAGTTAAAACCCTGACCTCTAGGTTGAAACAAAATGTCTTATCCTCTTAACCCCAACCATTGAGGTTACGTCAGAGCCACTGATTCAACCACACGCAATTTGAGGAATGTAATATTTAAAACATAGCAATGAAAGTTTATGGAAGTAGCTGATTATAAAAAAAAGTGCACATTCTAAATTATTTAATTGTTCTCTGAACATATGATGGTTTAAGAACTCAGGACAGCATAAACATTAGATATCCGTAAACGAAGTATAAAAGATACTTACGTGTAAATTCTGAGTAGTTGCTGCTGGTGGCCAGCTTGAACCATTTGCTGGGCTAAATCATGCAGTAGCGGCAGAATCCTTGGTGGAATGAGAGTAGGAGGAGTGAAAACAACAGATTCCATGTCATCATTATGCTCTGAGTGATTATGGGAAGGGCTCTTGCGAGTATCACCTTGGTGTCCAGGGGATCCTGATGAAGGCCGCATTGAATTTGGGAGGCATTCAAAAAGGCGCTCAGGCTCCAAAGGTTTGCTGAAATTTTATAAATTAAAAAATAAAAGGAAAGACTAATTAATGAAGCTTACTTGCACATCTAAACAAACAGCAAAAACATTTCATTAGAAAGCTGAATATTCCATCCCAAGATCATTGACTGCATTGGTGACAAACAAGTATAAAGCTTTTAGAATGCACATAACATGGACAAAATTTAATGCTTCCTGGCAAGAGGGGAAAAAAGAATAAAAATAATAATTAAAAAAAAAAAAACCTTCATAAACTGATCAAGAAAATCATTTTATCTTAGTTTAGTGGAAAAAAGAAGTAAATCTGTTTACAATGGTTACAAGGCATATTAACCAATTAAAATCTCAAAGACCGCCAGAGAAGAATTGAAGTAGAAGAGAAGCAGAATAACAGAGTACTAAAACTAAGAATTAGTGCTGGCAAGTGGAACTAACGAAGTTAAATTTTTCCGTCATTTCCAATCTTATTTAAAGTATAATTGAACAAATTTTCTGCATCCATTATTCATATAATGAAATGTAACATCATAGCAAAAAGGATTAATCCTACACCTTCAGAAAAGCCAGAGACATAAAGCATAAGGCAAGAACAAGAATGAAAACACAAACCTGTATGAAGCTAATAGCTGCTTAAACTCCTCTTCTAATTTTGAAATGGCTTTAGCAAGTAAATTATTTGCATGGTTGAGCACCCCTTCAGTATTTTTAAAGCCCTTTTTGCCACTAAAAAAACTAATGTTGCTTCTTAGCTGATCGATTGCTTCTAAATAGCTTTCAAGATCCTCATGCGGCCCCCTAAGTATTTTAGCTTCTGCCTACATGTCAGAACAACAACTCATTAACAGCCACAAAGAAGTGTAAAAAATAACAACTAAATGATTTCAATTTCATAAAATTGAAATGGATAGAAAACATAAATTTAAATGTTTCTATTACAACCTAAGTATCATAATTAAGGGTTCTGAAAATTCTTGGATTCAGAAAATAGTTTCACCTTTAAGATAAGGTCCTTTCCCATAATAAAGAACTTGACATTGTTCTTGAGTATGATCTTGTCATTGTATTAAGTTGAATATCAACAATATTTGTTTGTTAAAGAGCAGCAAAAAGAGACTAGATCTGGAAGTGATATGTTGCCGAAACGTTTAATACAAACAACATAGATAAAGCAGGTTATATAACAATGATCACAATATTCTCTGATACAAAAATATAACTAAACCACATAATATTAATTACTTCTGAAGTTGGAAGAAGGCCTAATGTCAAAAAAAAAAAATCTTTGAGAAAGTTGGCCTCGATTGGTCTATAAAAGCCTAAATTATACCACAACTAATATATAGCAAAACAACACTAAGATTAGAAATAATCCCAAGAGATCTAATAACTAACTTAAAAATTAAAATTAAAAGTTACTGCCATCTCTGAAACCAACCAACCTGACGCGAAAGCTCAAATTGGGCCAAAATAACCTCTGCAGCCTTCAAAGTCCTATCAATATTTTCATGAGCCTTCCTAATTGCATGTGTTCTAACCTGCAAAACCCAACAAAAGTATTCAACAACCCATGCAATCAAGAAACCAAACCAACCAATTGCTTCGTAACATCAATCAGCCAAGCCAAGTGGAGCGGATCTGATCTTGCTACTTGCTTGCTAAGACAATAAAACATACAAGTCACTCATCTATGATTAAGCAACCATTTCTGCGCTCTGGGTATTTAACAATGCAAAACCTTTGAAACTTGACAACGAAAGAGAAAGCAATTGAAAGAGAATCAAAAGGGGTACCTGAGTGGGACGCATGGCAGTCTCGAGAGCGGACAAGCGGTGGTCAAAGGAACCGAGAATGGTAACAACGTTGTCTGTGATGGTTTGGCTCCTCTGCAAAGACTCCCTCATCTTAGCAGCTTTCTCGCTGAGAGAAAGCGATTCCATGCTGACAACCCCCACCACCATCTTCTTCCTCTGCTTCTTCGGTGGGGTAAATTATAGAGAAAGAAATAAAAAATCGAAATGGGAATTTCTATCAGATTGTCTTATAGAGTATTTGGTGAAGACGAAGATGGGAATTCCTACTGCCAGCTTGACAGACATTTCACATAGATTTACGCCGTCTTTGTTTTGACAAGTTACAACGTTACACTGTTCCTCCCTTCGGTCAATTCATTTTCTTTTCTTTTCTTTTCTTTTTATGTAAATTATTACGATTTTTGTTAATGGATTTTTTCTGAATAATGTTATCGATAATTAGATTGATTTAGAGATAAAAGTCAACACAATTTTTATCCAAGTCAATCTTTTTTTCTTTTCTTTTAGTGATATATCAATTATATTAATCCTCGTCTTTCACAATTAATTGTTTTTATGATCTATTAATTATTAAGTCGAAATGTAAAAATTAGAATCCATCCACCATTTTTAATAATATAATAATTATATATTTCTTTGGGAATTTTCATGATTTTTTAGTAAGTGTATATATTTTTCATTGAATTGTCGCGATCTTTCCCCTTTAATTTCTTGGATTAAGATTTGTTAAAAAAATTATTAACAAATACTGATTTTTAATTAAATCAAATAGATGAAAGAATATTTCACTGAGAAATATTAAAATGAAACGTGTTTGTTGGTTTTTTGGATAAACTAATAACCAAAATGGTTATATGGGAAAATTTTCACGTATCCCTTAATATTTGTGGCTTTAATGTATCAAGAGTGAATAAAAAAATGCAAAATATATCACAAAAATCCTTATATAATATCGATGTTTATCATATTAAAAGCTTATAAAAAATTATTTGAAAATAAAGCACTAATTATAAAAATGAAGTTAGATAATTATTTTTGATACCATCTAATCTGATGTTCAGATATTTGATAAATCTCGATTTTATTAGTTAGCTTAAAATCATTAATTATATTTTTTAATACTAATTAGATTCGAGCATGATACACTATTTTGTTAGGGGAAGAATCTAAGTACTTTATTTCGAATCCAAGAAAAAGCTATAAGAGATATTTTTTTCGTTTTGAAAAATACATAAGCGGAACAATCAACTTAGTATGATCGAAAATTAATAAGATTCTTCAAATATATCATTTTTAAGTCTAATAGAATTCATAAATATAGAAGGAATGGAAGAGGTCTTGTCAAATAGAGATTTTTTTTCTTTTAATCATATTTGATTGTTAATACAAATAGTAATATTAGTCCCTTAGATCGTAAAATATCGATTACTTGTTGAATCCTATGAATTGTATGAAAGTAGATTATCCAAATTCGTGCCTTATAAATAATAACTTGAAATCATAAAAGATTAATTGATTAAATCTTTTTTTTTTTTTTGGTTAAAAGAGAAACTTAATTGGATATATATAAAGTGTAACTGGTAATTATCTTGTAACATACTGAAAATGATTTATTTTTATTTACTTTTGACTCCTAATGGAGAGTTTATTTGAAGAAGGATTGAACAAGAGCCTCATTTTAGTCAGAGACTTCAGTAAGTCCAATCCTTAGGCAAACAGGTCCCAGATGGATGTTGAGCTTGAACTTGGGACCCCTCTGTTTCCCAAGTTTCCTCCTTCACAGCATTTTTTATCTTCTGAATGTTATTTTTTTCCAAGCTTCCTTCCCTCTTGCCGCCTAGATTCGATTGATATATATATATATATATACAAACCAAAATCAATAAAAGAATGATTAATGTTGAATTTCTATTTTATATTAAGAAAGTAAATCTAAGAGATGAAGAGCACCAATACACAAGGTACTAGAGAGCATATTAATTAATGAAGATAGTGAATAAGCTCTTAAATATGCAAAATCAACAACAATTTTTCATGTTTCTTTTAATTGTTTTTTAATTAAAACTAATGATCGTTATTAAACATGCAAAATGCAAGGGTCTACTAATTAAGTTACACGTCTAATAATATTATTAGATTAATATCAATCAATGAATAAACATAAGTTGTCTTCTTTTCTTTTTTTAAACAAAAAAAATGTTAATCTAATAGTAGACATCAGTTTAATAATGTTAATATTTATTATTATCTTGAATCATTGAGTTTATTAGATATTATTTCGATGATTTTTAATCATTTAAAAAAAAAATTACAGCAACATACCCTTTTTTGTGTTTTCTTTCTATCAAATAATCATACTAACAATTAATTATTACATAATACATTTTTTATCGAAAGAGTTTTACCAATTCCAAAGAGTTTTCCTTTTGGATTTCAAAATTTTTCAAATTGGATATTTTCAATTTCTATATAAAAAAGTATACTTATGAAGTTTGTTCCAACCTATTAATTGATATTAACCTTAGACCCTTGCCCTTGATAAATAAATAAATAAACATTTTCTACTCAGCTCTATCATGTACTATTTACATTACAACTTTAAAAAAAAAAAATCGACATGGATTGTAGTAAAATAGAACAAAAAATGTCGAGCGTAGAGCTAATTCATTCTTAGATAATATAAAATAGAAAAATGATGGATGTAAAAAAATTCGCGTACAAATTTTCAAAACAAGTAATTTATTCATTATAGTTATATATTAATTGGCAAATTTTTTACATTGACATGTAAAAACCACAATACAAATTGAGAAAGTATGATGGAGACACATATAGTTTACATGTCCTATTTTCCATTTAGACTATTTATTTTAAGTGAAACATGATAAGATGAACGAATTTCTTTGAAAGAAATTTTCCCTCTTAAATATAGAAGAAATAAATAAAAAAACTATATGATATAATATTGTTATATTATTCGACATATCATTGAAGATAAAAAATTTAAAATATAATATTAAAATCAGCAACATTGCAATGAAATTAAATATATGTAATGATCATAAAGCTTAGCTAAGTATTATATACTTTAAAAGCTTTCTTAACTGTCGATCAAATAACAACAAAAGAAAAATAAAAATAAAGTATATAAACGTAAATGCAAAACCTACGATAGAAGGAAACACTTTTGACTAAAACTAGGATGACCATGAGCAGGCTGCAGCTGCAGTTTCAGTTTCATTTAACTAAACAACAAAGTTTCATAATTGAATAAATCAAACTAGGAAAGCATATGCGTGAACACTTAATTAACTTTCAAATTATACTTATCTATATATAGAGCCAAGGCTAATGTGAGTTAAAATTTAGCTATACATTTGCTGGATAATTTACTTACTTTTTTCTTCTTCTTTTGATAATAACTCACGAAAGCAACAGATCATGTTCCTCCATCTATCTCTTTGACAGTTTTCAAGGAAGCTGCAGAAGCAGCATCTTTACTTTGTTAGATTTTTTTTATGTGGTCCAAATCCTATTATCTATGGTGCTATCATTAGATGTAATCATTGATAAATTGTTCTCATTGATCAATTAGATAAGTGAATCACTATCTTTATCAGAAATTTGTCCTCTTTTAACTCAATTAATATAAATATTATTTCCATCCCTTAATGCTTGTCTAACTCAAGGCGTCAAAGAAGAAACACGGTTTCTTCATCTAAATATATCTGCAAATCCAATTCGAGAAAATAATATGGATCAAGGTACGCTTACGATTTGGGGGCATTGGGGATTTATGTATAATGGTTCCTGCATAAAATTACTAATGCTAACCTACTTTTCACTGAACGAGGAAGAAACACTCCTGTCCCTCCATATTTTTCAACATAAACCATTCCTCTTTTTTCCTCAATGCCCTGCAAAATTAAGGACTGATAAGTTATAAAATAAGCAAAATTTCAGATTGAATATTCTTATATTTAAAAATGAGTTTATATATAACTTGAAATGCAATTTCAGGTTGATATAAATACCTGCAGACCCTTAGTTGGTGTAAATGGACTGTAAAGGGAAATGGGTGCAGGAACTAGCTGATCAGGGCCACAATGCAAAGACAAACTAGCACTACCGTTTTCATTTGTCTTGGTAACAAACGAACCAAAGCGAATCTGCAGATTGTGAGCAAAACATGAATGAGATCACCAAAAAAATAAGAAAGGAACTGAAATAATGTGTGAAATTTAGGTAGGTAGCTAGCTAGCTAGCTAATTGACCTCCAAGTTAGGGGCAGCAGGAGGAGCAGGAGGCAAAAGGGTAGTGTTTTTTGGAGGAGCAACATTTGCAGAAGTGATTTCATGGATGATATCAGAAGGAAGCCAGAGCTCTCCATCCTCTGGGTTGGGAGGAAAGTCTAAGCGCCCTGCCATGGAGGGAAAAAGCTGATAGATTGATTAGAGAGGAAATTATAATGCTCGAGACTTGAGAGTTACATTGACAACTCTTGTGCTACGTGGAGACTGAGAATGAATGAGAGATTGCATATAATAAAAGAGAATCCGTAACTGCCAATTGCATGCAATGAGATCAGAAGAGAACCAAACGCTTTTTTCTAACACTTGTACCTCCTAAATTTCTCACTTTCAGTACCTTCTAGCAAAATTGCTTTTGGCTAGCTAGCTAGCTAGCTTTCCCCTTTTTTAGTTTTATAAATATTTTGCAAACCCATTAAAATTTTTATATATAATTACATGATCAAGCTCGATAATGTTTTTATCGACTTTTACAAATTAATATTAATACATTTTTTGTTGATTTCAAATAATCAATAATATTACTAATTTGATATAAAAAAAAAATTAAGGACAAGTTTATTTATTCAGCTCCTTAAGTCTACACCACACTAGCCAATGATTTAGAGTATTTCTATCAATGTACTTTTTTGTTTTTAATTTATTTATTAAAAAACATATGTATATACCAAGGCATTGTTGTCCAGTCAGCGCATTATTTTGGGTAGTTCTTAAAGAGAAAATTACATAAATGCCCATAAAATAAGTTAAGTCATATTATGATCAGTTGTTTTGATAAAAGCATAAACACTTCAATTTATGTTAATGTCAAAAACAAAAATAAGTAAATGCCATAAGGGTATTATAGATATTTAAATAAGCGAAATAATAAAAATCAGAATCAAAGGATTTTTAATTGGACAATATTAAATAGTACCTTTATATTTTGACCTAATATTAAGTAGAGAATATGTTTATCATTTTCATCAACTAGACCCCTGAGTTTATTTTTTTAATCAACTATTAATTTTAATCCAAAAATATATATATTTATCCCTACTAAAATTTATTTTCTTAATTTTAACACAAAAAAATAAATAAAAATAAACAAATTATACTTTTATAGTAAATAAATTTCTATTTTTTAAATTTTTATTTTTTTAAATTTTTTTAAAAATAAAGAAAAATATTTATTATGGACCAATATATATTTTTAAGACTTAAAATTAACTATTGATTAAAAAAAACAAACATTAGAGATTTAGTTGATGAAAATGATAAACTTASTTTCTACTTCAAATTAGGTCAAAATACAAATATRCTATYTGATATTAACTTATTTTCAATAGTACGTAATATCTATATGCCGCTTAAACAATCTTCTAAAATTTGGGTGTTGATCAACGGCGGATCTATTGGTGGGCAGTAGCCCTGCACATTTCAAACGCTGGATCCGCCGTGGACTGTAGATTTTACCATGAAATAATAGGATGATGGTGTATCTCAAAGAATGTCTATAGAAACTTGACGGTCATTTTTCAAACTACCCCTTCATATGGGCTATTGTAGTAAAAGTCAAAAAATTTCCGAAATAACACGGAAGCAAAGCAATGGCAATGGCTTTAAGCCGGTCAGTCTCGTTTTATTCCCCACTTCATCGTTCCTCTTCCTCTCTTCTAGTTCGTTCTAAATCTTGTTTTAAATTCCCAAATTGTCCTCCTAAACTGCCCAAATTGACCAGCCTGCCACTCGGACATCAGAAACTAATCTCATCATCCTCCATGGACACCCCTCCTGAAGGTTATCGAAGAAATGTTGGCATCTGTCTCATCAATTCTTCCAAAAAGGTCCAATCTCTTTCTCTCAGTTTTGTATATTTTTTGTGTTTATACCCTTGTTTAACCGTGAATTTTTATACCTTTTTTCAGATTTTTGTTGCTTCAAGGCTGGACATCCCCGATGCTTGGCAAATGCCACAGGTTCTTTTTTTTTTTTTTCTTTTTTAGCAAAAGTCTTAAAATAAGCATCTAAACTCCTTTTTTTTTTTGTTTGATCCCCGATTCTGGGTTGAAACAAGAAAATTGACTAACGGGGAACTGACAATAGTGGATAAATAGTATTTAATGTTGTCGACTCACCAATGCTATGAATTGTATTAAAACAATTTGGTAAGATTTTTTTTTTTTTTTCATATTACATGAAGTTGGTGACCGAAATAAGATTGAGTTTGTTAACTCTTAACAGTTGGATTAAAATAAATAGATGGTTTAGAATATATGCTCTATTTGAAAACCTTAATTCAACAAAATCGTGATTGTTTGTGGTAACTGTAGCGACACAGCTTGAACTTGCAGTAATTTAGAGATGGAATGATGCTGGTAGCAGCGGTTTTTCTACTTTGTTTCAGAATCTGTGCTTCTTTTTTACTCGAATTCATTGGTATTTTGTACAACTTGTTCCACAGGGTGGTATTGATGAAGGTGAGGATCCAAAAGTTGCAGCCTTAAGAGAATTAAAAGAAGAAACGGGAGTTGGCTCTGCAGAAATTCTTGCTGAGGTTTGGCTTTTATATATTATTCTTTCCTGTGCGTTATTGCCATTTTTTTTTTTTTTTAAATTTTGGACAGCTTGTTTTTCTCATTTTGACTGCATACATTACTCACGAGTGTAATTATTCTAGTATAAATTACGATTTCCCATGCTAGTTGGATCATGGTTATGCTTTTACTCTTTTTTCTTTCTTCCCTTTTCCTTCAAACTCTGTCTTCTGGGTATAATCGTGTTTATTGTTTCATCTTTTTCATGCGCTTTGATGGATGGACTTAGTTATAAATGGTCAACAAATAGGTGACCCGAGTCTTGTACTTGAGCTTGATTACCTATCCTTTAGTGCTCACAAATGCCTAAAGATGCAATCAATTTTATTTGGTGAAGCAGACATTTTTTTTTCCATAATTGAGTTCTGGTATTTTTGTTCCTCAGTGGTGGGAGATTGGTAATAGCAGCTGATGTAGGATTGTCGTGACATGAAAAGATGATTCAGATTTTTAACCCTTAATTCCAAAATTTTGGGTCTGACTTGTTTAGTTATATTTGGTTATTCAACTTATTCTTGTTATTTCTTAAGCAAGATGATATTACTGCCCTAGGTTCAATGCTATATCCCCTTGTTATATCTTGTTATGCAGTTTTTATAGTTGAGAATCATTTTTTCATTGCTCCTTTGTATAAATGCATATCAAATTGTTCATCTCTTTTCTTTTTCTGCACCTTATGTTGAACCTATTCAACCATGCTATTCTGTCGTTAGCAACTTATTTTGTGCTTCGATTGGAACACCATCAAGTCCTTGTGTCTAAATTTTCTTCTTCTCAACTTTCCAATAGTTTACTTCTCAAATTCTTAGCAGTTTAATGGATTCTCAAAGCACTCAAGAATTAACTTTTTTTTTTTTACTCAAAATTTTATATATGATCATCTAATTCATTTAAGTTTTATTATCATAGTGGCTTTCAGATCATGTATCCATACTTGCTCTTCTATTTTTATATTCAAGTTACATAGAAGTGTGTAATAGTTCTTGTCCGTTGCTAATTCAAATATTTAATATTAATGCAGGCACCTCATTGGTTGACGTACGATTTCCCTCCTGATGTCAGAGAAAAACTTAAACATCAATGGGGATCTGACTGGAAAGGTCAAGCACAGAAGTGGTAGGTTATTTGGTTTAATCCTTAGATGTGTTAGTCATAAATTGCCTGGAGCAGAAGCTGAGCCAGTTTGGATGATAGACTTCAGATATAGGATATGGCTTCATGCTTTCCATGTTCTAAGTTTGGTGTCCCCTTTTAAGCGACCTTGCATTTATTAGTTTATGTAAAAAAAAAAAAAGAAAATGAAGAAAGAAGATTTAAGAAGTGGAAACACGTAGGCATTGATGAGATTAATGACGGAATGCTTCAACTATTCACCAATCTGACTCCAGCTTAGAATTGGCAGATAGACTTATTTAACAAGGCACTCAACCTTTAATATGTGACCTCATGCTATCTAGGTATTTGTTCCTTAGGTTTGGTTATACACCATGACTTTTCATGCTCATTTTCCTCAAAAGGCATTACATGCATACATAATTTGGCATTTGAACCCTATATCATTGCCATTTATATAGCTTAATTTTCTATCCAATCTTCATTCATTGTCTACTAAATTTACAAATGAAAACACAGGTTTCTTCTTAAGTTCACTGGAAAGGAGGAAGAAATCGATCTTCTTGGTGATGGGACCGAGAAACCAGAGTTTGGCGAGTGGTCATGGATGTCACCAGAACAAGTAATTGAGCATGTTAGTAGACCTCTTCTACAGTAGTTCAGACAAAAATAAGGTTAGTATTTTGATGGTGGTATTTCTAATTGTTTTGCTGTCCCTGGCTTCTTTGCAGGCTGTGGAATTCAAGAAACCTGTTTACGAGGAAGTTTTGACAGTTTTCGCTCCTCATCTTCAGTAATTTTGCTATAACTGTTATCATTCGATTATACATGGTTTCAAATTAATGCACTGAACAATGACTTTTTGGAGTATATTTTGGATATCACAGTCATATCAAGTTTTCTTGTAGTGAATAATAATATGAGCCTTAAGTATAACAAAATAAAATTTATCGAGAGCTGCTTGAATATATTTTTGGTATATCTTATCATTTTATTGAAATCTGTCTGTGTTGTACCAAGAAGTTTATCACATTAGGTGGAATTCTAAAGTTGAGATAAAGTCTTCATATATGATAGTATTACCCTTTTCTATATTACTTCTGCACAAGTAATCAATGCTCTTCGGTCATATTATCATCTTTCTTTTTAGTTAGATACGATTGTGATGACCGTTTGCTTTTTAATTTTATGAAAATTATATATATATATAATCATTAAGTGATATAGATTATATAATTATTTTTAATTTTATTAGATATTTAATTTTTAAAAGTTTATAACAAATAAAATATAAAGATATTGCATTTTCTATTGCAAGGGTAAAAAGGTCAAATTTAGAACAAGATATCTCCTTGCCACTTTTTTAAAGATGTATGAAAAAAGAAAAACAAACATGCTTTTAAGTAATCTAAATTAAAGTCCTAAAAAGTTTTAAGACCTATTTAGATTTAAAAAGTATTGAGTCTCACTTCATTTCTTTAATTTATTTTTTATTTTCACCTATTTATTCATTTTTCTTTTATCCATTCAATAAATTTGTGTCATGTAAGTTGTATGAATTGGGTCTGTTTGGTTGGGTAAAATTATCCATGGGAATGGGAATGGAAATGGAGTATTC
>JANLJB010001142.1:13971-26848 GCA_026212285.1 Bursera cuneata | reverse complement strand
TATGTTCCTATATTTGCAGTAGAAGAATCAGGGAGAATATTGTGATGAGATCCCGTAAGTAATGGTGGTGATTTAACACACTAATACTATATCAATGATAATTCTCTTTGATTCATGTGACTCTATAGTCAAATTTTGAAAAATAGAAAACCAAAATTATAAGGGATGTAAATAATTTAAATAATTTAATGCCATAACAACTATATAACAAGTAATTAAGTTGTTAATAAATATTTTTAGTATCTATTTTTTTTTAAAAAAAGTGATTATTTAGAAATCTCATATAGTTTTGATTATTTTTAAAATTAACCCTATTGTAATCCATATTTTATGGAAATTAATATTTTATGATAACAATGATATATATTAATTTGTTATTGTTTATTTTATATAACTTTTACATGGTAGCAATTTAAAAAACTAATATTGATTTCGATTTTGAGTTTCTATAATCCAAACAACTTTAAAGGGAATCATATTCTGATTCCGTATACCAAAACAAGAGGAATGAATAATCATTCTAATTCCAATTTCAATTATAGAGTTCAAACCAAACGGATCCTTAGTTTATCTTTTTCCTTTCATAAATAATGAATTTATACCTGTAATATAATATTTTAGTAGAATATATCTGCCAAGTTTCAATCTGTTTTTTCACGAATAAAGATTTAATAGCATCTATTTTTAACTAATTATAAATTTAAAAAAATTAAAAATTTATCCTCACCACAAACAAGATGCGGCTATTGAGACAATAAATGGGGATTGAATAAAATTACTCGAATTAAACAGAAGCGGGGTTTGCAAAATTTATCACCCTTTGACCTTTACAAAATTTATTAGAGACCACCTCACACCATATCTGAAATTTTTGAAAGTGCATGTCACGTCCCTTAAATTCATTTTTCAAAGTGCAACTTAAGAAATATCCCTTAAGTCTCTTTATTCTATTTATTAATTTTCTTGAATGGAAAATATTAAATAAGCAAACTGGATAGGTTAAATAGAGACAAAAGATTTGTAAAAATGAACCTAAACAAAGGATAAAGGATGTGTTTGAAAATTGATCTGTTTTTTAAAAATTTAGATATTATAACTTTGTTTATGATGATAGATAGTTACTATTTAATTATATCTGATAAATAATATTGAATTTTTGATGAATTATGATATCTAAATTAAAAAAAAAAAAGTGTCAAGAAAAAAAATCCCATTGAATCGGCCGTTTCAATTCAAAGCTGGGCCTGATGGGTCCTATAGAGAAGGAAATTTGTTCAGACTGGGCCGTAATTGGGCTAGCTCGGACCATTTTACATAGAAGCTCAAGCCGTACCATCCCTGTACTTGGCAGTTGAAAACGAGCAACAGAAAATCAATCAATAGCTTCTCACTGCTAACAATGGCGAAAACCATGATGTCCCGTCCGTATATTATATCGTTTTGTGGTTACTTTCATCAATCGAAGAGGCTCTTTGTTTCTCAGACACCAGTCTTGACAAACAAAACCAAAGCACAAGCGAGCTTGTTGCTGTCTTGCAGTAGTAGCAACAAGTCCCAGCTCCAGGTCCAAAGTAATTGTCTCAAAGTTTCAAACTCCAGGTTTCGCGTTGTGGGTCATCGTAGATTCACTACTAGAGCCACCCATGTCAACGATGCTGGCTCTATCGACTCCCCTCTCATGCAGTCTATGGAGAACAAGGTTTTGTTTTTGCTCCTTCCACTCAAATTTGATTCCGGGTTTTGTATGCTTTCTTTGTTTTAATTTTTGTTTTTTCTGGTTCTCTACTTGTTCAATAACTAAAAAGCTTGATTGAGGTGATCTAAAAAGTTTGTCTTTGCCAGGTTGAGATGAGTTCTTAAGTATATTAAAAGAATAAAGAATATTAAGAACATTTTGGAGAGGAAAATTATACATTTAAGATTCAAATGGTTGATTTTAGAATGTTAATGGGCGATGCTGTGTGCATCGTTTCTGATGCTATCATCAAATTTCACTGAATAGGGCATGCAGTTCATGTCTGCTTAGTGGTTTGAGCTCTTTGTTACTTTGTTAGGATACTTTATGACCTTCAGTGGAGTTGATATTGTTTGTATAAACCATGGCATGTTAGATTAGGGGTATTAGAGTGACCAAATTGTGAGGAAATTAGTCCCCTTATTGACATTTCAACTAATCTGAGTAAGTCTCACAACTCTCTTACAAGAGATGAACAATCTGGGTAAATCAAGGACTCTCCCAAGCCATGCTATGTTGATTCTTGTTGAAATAGAGTATCAAAGTGGGCAGGCATAAAATTTTTCTCCCCACAATTGCAGTTACAAAAGGAGTTTTACTATGATTTTGAAAGACTCATGTATCAAGCTTCCCTGATGCTCTGAACTATAGCTCAGATCATTTGTCATCTCCTAGGCTGTAGCATTGAGGAAATTTTAACCCAATATTAACACAGGCCACCTGACGAAGATCCCCCTAGAGGTCAAAGGGCATGTGTAAACATAGGAGTTAGGAGATTTTTGATCTTTTTTTGAATATTTTTCTGGTAAGGATTTCTTTTTTCTCAATTTATTGATTATATATATATATATTTTTTGGTTATCTGTTTTAGATTTTAGGACTGGATTTTGATTAGATTTTCTTTATCTCCTTATGATAAATTTATTTTAGGAATTATATTTGTTTCATTATGTTTTTACCTTGTTATGTTGGGCCTATAAATAGACTTTTGTTTATGTAGAAGATATAAATTGATGATCAATGAATACATTGTTTCCTAAAGTCTGCTCTTTTTTTTTTTTTCCCCCTTTTCCTTCCTTTCCCCCCACTCTTCTTTGGTTTCTATTTCTAGTTTTTCTCATTTATGTCCAAGTGGTATCAAAGGCATTCATTCATAACATTTCCCAAATTATCAAAATTGCTCTTGGAATACCCAAAATTGCCCTTTATGATCGAACTCTTGCAAATTCATAAATAGATCCCAAGATACACAAAAATAATACACTAGACTGCTAAACCCATTTGTTGTTGCAAAGAATTGTGCATGAGCAGATTTTCCATGTTTAAAGATATTTGCTCAATTTTCTATTTTGAGGTTTACATTCTACGCTCCTATAGATTGTGTTAAAGCACAAGCATTTGCACACTTTCTTTCTGTGCAAGACAAGCTGTTCAAATTGGTAATTGATGGGATAGCACTAAGTATGTGACAGTTTGATTTGTAGCTACCAGGTTTTAGAGCAAACTAAAGCCTCAATTTCATCCTTTTAGGGTTGCTTTGGATTGAAAAACTTGCTTTACGTGTCATTCAAAGATTTCTTCTTCTCAGTTACGATCTTACCTTTTTTTTTTTTTTTTTTTAATAAGAAATTCAAGTTATTTAAGTTGTATAAGAGAAAAAAACTATACAAAAGAGGACAGGTCGTCCATAAAAGAAGGACCAGCCTGATACAGAACTATATAAAAGAAAAATCAGTCAGCCCCAAAATGCTAAACGAAACCACCCTAAATCAACAAGTATAACCCAAAATTCCCTCCCAAAATTCCAAACCCTCTTAACTTCTTTAAGTTCATTAATGGAAACATTGTCTACAATAGCCAAGAGAGGAGGGAGATCCATGATTTCTTTCTCATTTGAATTCCTCAAGGATCTCACTCAGATGAGATTTATTTTTGTGCTCTTTCCATGGACATAGCCCATATTCTTTTAGGGTGACCTTAGCTATATGACCATAAGTTTAAGTACTTTGTGCAGGACAACACGTGTTGAACCATAATGGACATTCCATTGCATTACAGGCTACCAAGCATAAAGTGAGCCCCACTAAGTGGCCAGTAAAACCTAGTGATGGTGAGCCAAGACCTAAACTGTTTTTGTAGTTACTCAAGAGCTTTTGGCTTGAGGGCTTATAAATCTAGGAATGTGTATGCATCAGTACTATTATTGGAAGAATTCAGAATTTGATAATTGATGAGTTATCACCTATAAGGGTATGCCAGTGTAGGATGAGCCCTTTGGAGCAAGTTCGATTGACATATAGGGAGTTCTTTAAAAGAAAGGTTTCTTTTGATGTATTTTTAGTTCTTATTTTGTTCTAGTGTTACTCCCTAGAACGTGGATCTTGGAGAATGTTTTGGTAATTGATTAATTAATGAAATCATTAGATTTCCTGTTCTTAAGTTTGGGATATGTTGATGAATTGGTGATAAAAAAGAGAGGATATGTTAGATGAAATGATTGGTTCATCAATGATTTTTTAAAATAGATTTGTGCGTTGGTTACTAAGTCTACATGGATGAATCTTGGAACATCCTTGGGGGGTATGATGTTGAAGGTTTTAGCCTCCACAACAATTGGTTTTTAATTGAGATGGCGAAATCCGATCCTGACAAGTGGTACAGAGCTAGGGCCATGGGTTCTAATTGTGGTAGTGTTATGTAGGTGGGAGGGCTGGGGGCATTGTTGACAACATGCAATAATGTTGCTTGCCCATATGGATTGCTGTTAGAATATACATGACGGTTGTGATATCAAATGCCATAAAATGATATTGCTGACCTTAATTATCCTAATGGCACAAATACTTGGGCAAAACGTCTTGTTCATTTAAGCAGAGGCCATATGATAGGGATTTAAATGACTTATTGAATTCTACATGGTAAGTGAAGATAATATTTATGTTTTTCCTTTTTTGCCTTTTGTTGATTAGGTGGAGAAGCAAAATTTTGTTTGAATTACTCAACTTAAGGTTGCATTGTTTATATTATAGTGGAAAAAAAGCTTGTGAAGATTTGTTTCCACACCTAATTAGGGGTAAAGTTCCACCTTGATGGCGAAATCCGATCCTGACAAGTGGTATAGAGCTAGGGTCATGGGTCCTAATTGTGGTAGTGTTATGTGGTTGGGAGGGCTGGGGGGATTTTTGATGACATGCAATAATTTTGCTTGCCCATATGGACTGCTCTTAGAATATGCATGACGGTTGTGATATCAAATGCCATAAAATGATATTGCTGACCTTAATTATCCTAATGGCACAAGTACTTGGGCGAAACGTCCTGTTCATTTAAGTAGAGGCCATATTGTAGGGATTTAAATGACTTATTGAATTCTACATGGTAAGTGAAGATAATATTTATGTTCTTTCTTTTGTGCCTTTTGTTGATTAGGTGGAGAAGCAAAACTTTGTTTGAATTACTCAACTTAGGTTGCATTGTTTATATTATAATGGAAAAAAAGCTTGTGAAGGTTTGTTTCCACACCTAATTAGGGGTAAAGTTCCACCTTGATGGCGGTAGGCTTGACTCTGGTGTGGGTCCTCCCAATCCTAAATTCAGACCTAAAAAAAGATTAAGATGCAAACTCATCCTAGACCCATCATTAGTTACGTTTTTTATTCTAACCTGTCTTATTAGGATCTTTTAGCTTTTGGTTTGTGGGTCTAAATGTTATTTTTATTAATCTATATATTAAAAAGGTTTAATTTGAAGAAGGTTTTGATTTGGGGGTTTGGTTTGACGTATACCTAGAGCAAGACCTGAACACTTAAGATAATTTAAAACCAGACTTTTCACAGATTTAAAATTTTTGTCTCAGACCTGTCCCATTAGGGTTTGGTATCCTTGGTCCAAAGGTTCAATTATCATCCTTAATCTGCAACTATGGAATTAAAATGAATTTTGCATTACAGGATACATTTTTTCTGTGAGATCGGAAAAATTTGTGAATTTTTTAATTTCATATTCTTGAAATTAAAATCTTTTGGTATTTCTTTGGTGAGCTCTGTTATTTTAGCTTCCATTTTGTGGTTTCATTTATAGTTGGTGTGATTTCACTTGTCCTCTGTCATTCTTAGAGCAGTTTCTCTTTCTGCTTTTCCTGACATTGAATCGGTTCGATATCCTGTTTTAATTTCATATTCAAATTTTCTCAACAGATCAAGGAGTCTCTAAATGCAGAATCAGTCTCTGTGAAAGATGCTTATGGAGATGGTCGGCATGTTAGGTGAGCTCATATTCTGTCCCCAGCAGCTTTTTCCTTTCATGAAAACTTAAGAGAATTTAAAAATGCCTTTTCCATTGTTCTACATTATCCTCATGTGAATAAACCATGTTGTCTAGTTTGAGTCTTTCTGGCTTTTGTTTGCAGCATTGATGTTATCTCTTCAGCCTTTGAGGGAAAATCTGCTGTGAATAGGCAGAGGATGGTGTACAAAGCTATATGGGAGGAGCTTCAGAGCACAGTTCATGCAGTTGACCAGATGACTACAAAGACTCCTGCTGAAGCAGAATCCCAGAAGTGATTAAACAAATGTCAATAAGAGGATAAACTCCCTCTTGACTTGACTCTCTCTGTTCCTAATCTAAACTTGTTCTGATGCTTGTGATTTTTCTTTATTAAATCTAAGTCTCCATCTTTTCAATTGGTGACATAATTTATTATTGGTAGACCAAAAATAGTAACTTCTTCCTTGTATTAATTTTCTCTCCATCAATCAGTTACTACTACCTCTGTCTCCTCCTAAGTATCACTTCTTGTTTAATATTCTTTTGTTGCTTTGATTTAAGCAAGCACAAGCACAACAAAGTAAGATCATGCCCAAAAAAGGTTGATGTAAATAAAAAAATAGAAGGCCTGGGCCTAACAAGAACTGACATTTAAACAATACAATTCAGATATCATCCCTAGAATTTTACACCCAGATGCGAGTTCTCTTTCAATTTTCTTTCTTCCTAGTTGATTTTGTCTATGCTATAGAGATTCACTTTTAAGTCTTTCAATGTAAGTGATGCATAACTTAATATGACAATTTGTAAAAGATAGTCAGTTGTGTAATTTTCTCCTTTTTATTAATTAAATCATATTTATGCTTATAATCCCACATGTGATTCATTCTATGATATTATAACAATTTGTGGGGCCTAATTGTTGTTAGATTAAGCTTTTAGTCCAATTGGGTTCTCTCAAGCACGATCGAAATCAATCACTAGTGGGAAAAAAATATGATAAATGTAAAGCAAAACTCAAAGAAAGAAGCAAGCTAGCGTTGCTTGAATCCTTGAAACTCTCTTCAGGTTAGACAGAAGTGGAATAACAACACCATGGTTACACTTATACGTGCAATATTGTAGTAAGATTTGTCCACAACAACTTTCAAAAGTAATTAATACTTTGGTTGAGCCACATCTCGAAGCTTGACTTATTAATTGGATTGATGTAATTGGATCATCATTTGGCTGGCAAGCACAAATGTAACAATCCCTTGTACATAACGCAACTATATTTATTTAACACGTTGGAGGTTTATAATTAAAATGGTTTCTATCCATCTCCTAACTCTTCTGGATATCTTAATCTTCTCTTCTTCTTCTTCTTTTACTAATGACTAGTTCCAATAATATGTTGCCTTTTGAAAGTTGAGTTAAGCAAATGTTGTAATGGAAATCTATCAATAATGAACAGAGCTTATAAAGATTTTAAGTTGAGATTAATCAATATTTTTGGTTAGCTGCATTCTCTCGACCGTTTGATTAAAAAAAAAGGGGGAAAGATGATTATCATTTTTTAAAGTAATAATAACAAAGGGACAGATGGAAGATAATCTACTTAGTTTAATTTCCTTTATTAATATTTGAGTTACTTATCACTCTTGCTCTTTAAATTGTTTCCAGGAATGAAGCGAATTTTAGCCGTTTGTTATTCCCCTTCCTCCTATTTTGGAATGCAAATACAAGCTTGATTTTGTATTAAGCCAAACTTAGGATTATATCGTATCACGTTTGTATTTAATACTTCAATTCAGTACTACGCTACTTGTTATAGAAGTTTGTAGATTAATTTTGTATCATATGATGTGACAATATTGTATGCATAGATATAAACAATAGAATGATATGAGAATGAAAAATTAGAAATAAGATTTATGATTTGTGAAATCACTTGATGATATGAGAAGCGATAAAGTTTTGCCAAATCAACACACCCATTATCAAGGATTCAAGTAGTTGAGTTACTTTGCAGATAACACCTAACATTGCTTTTTCTCTTTTTATTTATCCTAAAAACTAAAAATAAAACTCTTCAATTACAATTATAAAAATTCAATATTTGTTTTTGTTTTTGTTTTGCATGGAAGTATGATATTATCAGAGTTTTTCGCATGTTTTTGTGTTCTTAAAACATGCCCTTTAATTATATTTGCATCTGATCATGATGTGTGTCCAGAAGTAATTTCAATTTGCTACTCATTTACTAATTACTACGCACCATTTGGACTTGAAAATGTGACAATTTTTCTTCTCTTTTCTCTATAAGTGATTGTCCAGCTATAAAGAAAGCCGCAGGAGATTATAATCTTTTATCGAAAAAGATTATAAGTGATTGCATCTTGGTAGATCTCCTCTGTCTGATACATATACAACCCATGGAAATATTAATCTTTTATTGAAAATGAAAGCAAAGCTTGAACATAAAGATGGATGCATATGTAATTACACAAACACTATATATATATAAACAAACAAAGCTGAAGCCTAAAACACAGACACTTAAGAGAGTTTCATGCATGTTCATGAATTATCTGCGTTATTGGAATAACATATATATATATATATTTATATGCATGGCTAAACTTTGTCACCAGCCTTGACAGAATCGAGGACCGGACTGCTGCCACCTTCATTATTGTACTCGTTGTGCCTCCTTGACGGACCGGAAGGTGGAATCAGCTCTCCTTTGGACAGGAAACCAGAAATTCTCAGCCTAAAACCACGCATGCAATGCTTGTTCTCATTCACTGATCTACATGATGTTGCTGGTGCATTGCATGTGGAGAGAAGCGGCTGCAGGAGCGAGAGAAGCAAGAGAAAAACTATCACAACGTGTTTTGGAGCCATGAATAATGGATCATATCAAAGAAACAAATTATATGAGGATGTATTTATGTATATATATTACTTTTTTGTTATATATATGATAGTGCATGCATTAATTTGCTTTGCTTATACATTTATAAATATATATAAATAAATATATAAAGGAAGGTCAAAAAGAGAGATTGATTCAATATCAATTGTGAAGAAGCTAAGTTTAAGAAGGCAAAGTCATCTCAATATGTGGACTTATGGCTGAGAAAATGTCAGGAAGTTGCAGTGTAACGGATGGTGATAGAAAAAGATAAGCATAAAGAAAAGAGTTGGAATTAAATGGGTAATAAGAGACAAATAGAGTATTAATTATAGGAGAAACTGATTTCCCCACCACTATTGAGTGCAAGCTGGTTGCAATCAATAGCAATAGCAACAGCTTTTTCTCAGTTTTAGGAGAACCTCATTAATTAATAGATAGACCAATTACATGTAGTGGATGATGTGATGCTGGTCTAGTGAAGTAAGCCACGTTGTTCTCGAGATGAACATTCATCTCTTCATCTACTCCAGCATACATACTAAGCTACTATTGTTGCTAAAGACTCAACACAGAAAACCCTGAACGTTGACACTTTTTATGAAGAATGGAAAACCTGCTTTTTGTTGTAACATGGTGGATTTGCCACTACTTGCTTCATAGACGTGGAAAACAAATTGGATTAGAGCATGATTCATTCATTTTTAATTTCCACTAACCTTGCTCACATGTCTCTCATTGCCATACTAATTTTCTATTTAACATGTGGCTGAAATTTGTAAATTTTCAATTGATTCAAAGTGGCGGCAAGACACTATAAATAGTTGAATTGATTCCATTATAATGGCATCCCTGTGTATGAAATAAAACAACCCTTCCACTTTCAATATTTCTCTCTTATAATTATATTTCTCATACTTTAGTTATTTATATTTGCACTCCTAATATTTTGTTTGTTTTATAGTTAAATTTATAACACGTTATCAGTAAATAATATGCTCAAATTATTACTGGTACATATAAGCAAATTGTTATTATTTATCATATTATATTTGTTATAATATATCATTGTTAGTATGTTCTGTGGTTGTCATTATATTGGATCTTCCACATCAGAGAATAAGGATAATATACGTTATTAATTATTGTAATAATAATTATTGTATTATTATATTGTTGATATTATAATAATTTGTGAGATGTTGTTATTATTATATTGTTATTATCAATATTTATGTTTATTATTTTTAATATTACTGTATCAATATTATATATATCATTTTTATTGCAACTAAAACCTTAAAAAATATCTGGTAGATATTAAATCTGGTTTAGGACAGTAAGTGATTATTTGTATAATTATATACATGTCTAGGAAGTCTAAGGAGGTTAGGGTTTTAAGTAAGATTATTGTAACCCCTCCAATCTTTCTTGGAAACTTTCCTGGTGTATCTAATTATATTTGTGCTTACTACTATTCGGGGTTATTATTCATGGAAATAAATTAGAACTTGAAGTTCTTATCTTGTAAATTGTTTTTTTCCTATCAAGAACCTAAAGTTCTAAATGTATTTGAGGGTTTATTAATGACAATTAATTCATTGTTATTTTCTTTGTGAATGTCTAGTTGCCAAAATATCAAATCTGACAAAGAATTTTGACCCACTTTCTTTCAATAGAGAAAATTATTCAGAATGGGTAGATGACCTAATAAATCATTTGAAAGCCATTAATATCGGTGAAAGTATTAAAGAAGGCAATACACTGTCATTATAGGATAAATAAAAAGTAATGATATTTCTTTGTCATCATATTGATAGAGGCTTAAAATCTGAATACGTTATCATTACTGATCCGCAGATCCTCTGAAAGAATTTGAATGAGAGATTTGATCAACAGAGGACAATTGGATTGCCAAGAGCTCAGTTTAACTGGAGTAATTCAAGATTACAAGACTTCAAGACTATCAATGAATATAGTTTAGCACTATTTAGAATTGTATCTCAACTGAGATATTGTAGACAGACAGTCACTAAAGAAGAAATATTAGAAAAGACATTATTTACGTTTCATCCATACAACATTGTCTTGATGCAGCAATATAGAGAATGTCATTTTAAAAAGTATTCTGATTTAATATCATGTCTCTTACTTGCTGAACAAATAATGAGCTCTTGTTGAGAACCACAAATTTCTTCTCATTGGTTTAGTATTGTTCCCTAAAGTGAACTCTACTTCATCAAATAATGGATGTGCTAGTGATTATGAACGTGGTTGTGATTGTGGTTGAAATAATTATCGATCAAGAGGTGGTTCTTTCAGAAAATTTAAACCACCCCACTAGAAGTGGAATAGAAATGAAGGAAAATAAAATGAAGGAAAGGATATTGGAAATCAACCACAGAAAAATAATGAAAGTCTATGCTATAAGTGTGGAGGTAAAGGACACTGGTCACGAACTTGCCGCGCTCGTAAACATTTGGTGGAACTATATCAAGCCTCTCTAAAGCAAAAGAAATTTTGATAATCCAATTAATTCAATAAAATTGGATCTATCATACTTTTTTGCTGATGATGACATGGTTAATCAGTAAATAGGAAATGAAAATACTCAAGCTAATTAGATAGTTATTTATATTTTCTTTTCTAATATATATACTGATGTAACTTTTGTTATGTATTATAAACTTTTTCTTGTATGTTTTCTGTTGTTATCATTATATCTAATGTGCATTTTATTTTGAATGATAAAGTATGGACATTAAAAATATGTCATCTGTCTCTAGAAGAGATAAATATTTATGTTTAGTTGATAGTCCAACAATGCATATCATCTTGAAAAGAAGAAAATTTTGAACTTAACTTTACTTAAAGTTAAAGTTAATACCATATCAGGATCTATAAACTTAATAGAAGGTTTTGGAAGAGCCACTATCTTATTAGAAAGCAGTACTATAATATGGATGATAATTAATGCTTTATATTCGAGCAAATCCAGAAGAAATTTTTTTAGTTTTAAAGATATAAGACTCAATGGGTATCATATCAAAATAATTTATGAAAATAATACAGAATTTCTTTGCATCATTTCTAATGTCTTAGGACAGAAATCAATAGTAGATAAACTTGAAGCTTTCTCATATGGATTGTATTGTACATACATGCGAAATATTGAAACCTACTCAGTTATGAACCGGAAGTTCAATGCTCCTAAGATTTTTATATATGTATGAACCAGAAATTCAATGCTCCTAAGATTTTTATACTTTGACATGATCATCTTGGTTATCCAATATCAATAATGATGCATAAAATTATTGAAAATTCACAAGGACACCTATTAAAGAACCAAAAGAATCTTTATCAAATTACACTATCTGAATTGCTTGTTTACAAAGAAAATTAATTGTTAGACCATCTTTTTGTGAAATTGGTTTTGAATCCCCATCATTTTTAGACAGAATTCAATGAGATATATGTGAACTTATTCACTTATCAAGTAGACAATTTCTTTATTTTATGGTTCTTATTGATGTTTTTGTACGATAGTTACATGTTTGTTCGTTATCAACTAGGAATATTACATTTTTTTAAACTACTTGCTTAAATTATTAAATTATGGATATATTTCTCATATCATCCTATTAAATCCATTCGTTTGGATAATGCTAGTGAATTTACATAAAAGACTTTTAATGATTATTGTCTTTCCATTGGAATTGACATTGAGTATCATATTCCACATGTCTATACTCAGAATGTTTTAGCAGAATCACTTATAAAGCGATTGCAAATAATCGCACACTCTATTATTGAGAACGCAGTTGCCAATTTCTACCTAGGGTCATGCTATCTTACATACTACGTCATTAATTAGATTAAGACCTACTGCTTATCATGAGTATTCCCCATTGCATCTTGTACTTGATCAACAACCTGATATATCTCATTTAAAAAGTTTTGGTTGTGCCATACAA
>JANLJB010001137.1:0-19373 GCA_026212285.1 Bursera cuneata | reverse complement strand
TTTATTTATTTGTTCTGCGTCCATTATGCTTTGTGATGGCTGGTTTGTGGACATTCTATTCATTTTTAACCTTTGAATTATTTATGATTCAAAGGTTAATCATATTTCTTTAATCTAATTGTTATACATCATGTCTACTGAGTTTTGATTCTCCCTAAAACAGATGCACTTTTCTATTGGGTATGTTGTGCCACCATCGATTTGACTTCTTTTACACTATAGTGTTTGGATTCTGGAATATTTACTTGCATGTTATGAAAATAATTTTAAATCAATTATTTTTCCCCTTAAAGCCTTTAGTAGTTGTTTAGGAACTTCAGCAACCTTAGCATTTGTCTAGTAGAAGCTGATATGCTTGACGTTTGCTAATACTTTCCTTTAGCTTTTATCAAATGGATAGAAAATTCTTAGGTTTGGTAATTCTTGCCAGGTAATGTGATCTATCATTCTTTTACCATTTATTTTGTGCTCTTTTGACTGGTGGTGAGCTCTGAACGAACTTTGTATCCATATGTAAATAGGAATCATATTGCTAAAAACATTTGAGAATGGTGTAGGTAAACATGTTTGACTGTTGCAGAGAATAGAGGTATTTTCTATGAGTTAAGATGTTAGTCTTTCATTAGCACTCTACTGTTTTGTAGATCACATCTAATCTGTGTGTGTTGATTATTTAGTATGATATGCTGGGGCTTACCATGCTTACACTTATTGCAGAGAAAATGGTAAAGAAAAGACACCATCACGTCTAGGCTATTCAAATATGTTGGAATCTTTTGAGTCCCTTA
Organism: Bursera cuneata; assembly: GCA_026212285.1. Taxonomy (NCBI): domain Eukaryota; kingdom Viridiplantae; phylum Streptophyta; class Magnoliopsida; order Sapindales; family Burseraceae; genus Bursera; species Bursera cuneata. Next base: position 18,585 of record JANLJB010001137.1, on the reverse strand, counting down.
GAGTAAAATCATCTCAACAGAAGATTTCTAATGCCACACGCAGTTTACAGAAGATTTCTCCAGCTATGAGCACCTTACAGAATTACTACGGCCTCAAGTCACCAAATGACAAAGGAGCTGCTGAAGGCATGGAGATGGCTGTTTATAGAACAGGAAGTTTAGATTATTTTGATGATGGACTGCTTTCTGAACCCTCACCAATGTCTGATCTATTTTCAAATCGCCACCAAAAGCCCAAAAGTTTATCTAATGGTTTCTTGCATGAGAATGGTTCAACGTCTGATTATGTGCCTTTGGCTGAAGCTGGAGAGGGGGATGGTGAGAGATCCAATGAGAAGTCAGTCCGAAGGCGTCAGAAAGCTGAAGCTGAATCCAGGGTTGGCACACCTGAAAGGTTGTTGAAAGAAGAAAATGGTAGTGGAAGCAGTGACTTTTCACCTCTTACAGGAAAGGGTTTAGCCATGAGGCCTAAATCAGCTAGTCGAACATCACTAGCCACTGATTCAGAGTCAGGATGGTTGAGTTCGATTCCAGTAGGCTTGGGAGATTCTATAATTACCGATGTGCCAGTTGGGGTTCGCAAATCATCAAGCACACCAAGCTTCCTAGACCAGGATAGCAATAGTTCATCTGTTTGGCCAACTTCAAAGTGGAGTTTGAAACCAGACTTGCAGGCTCTTTCAACTGCAGCCATTACAAGACCAATCTTTGATGGCTTACCAAAGCCAATGAGTGGTCGCCGGAGCAAAGCTGCACTTGATTAGCTTACTCTTGCACATTGGTGAAATTGTTTTTTTTTTCTTCCTTTGATCTCATGGAATGGAATATCTGAGCACGTTAAACCACATTGTCAAATGTCATATAGCCACAAAGTGTAATTAAAAGGAAGCAAAAGCCTAAAAAGGAATAGCTAAATTGAATACAAGTAGGGTTTTTCTATTTCATCTGTCGAGTTATATGCCTGGTTGAATACAGATACCAGTTTGAGATTGAAGCAGCGGCAGCTGGAGAAAAGTATTTAATGAAGAGAGTATGTATCTCTATTTCTTACTGCTTTAAATTTTATTGTCCAGAAAAATAATAAAACCACTGGGAGTTGAAATCTAGATTAGTAATCTCATTTTCCTTTGTGGAATCAACTATACGTGTCCATTATTTTGATTCTTCACCCAATTGTATCATTTGGTGCTCATTCGAGACTCATGCAGAATTTGTAATGATTTCTTCAAGAAAATCGCTTTATCATATTATTGATTCAAGCCATGCTCCCAATTTTATGGAATCTAAGGGTCATATGCACCCTTTACTATTGCATTAAAATTTAAGTGGAAGAGCTTCCCGGTGTTAAGGGAGAGTTTATTTTTTTGTTCTCTACTGAAGTGGACTTTACATTACATTAGATAAATCCTTAGAGGTTGACTTTGTGGTAAAATGATTTGCTTTTCTGTCTAAGAAGTAGTAGGTTTAAAGGTTCAATTTTCATTAATGGCTCTGATTCTTTTGGGCCACACCCGTGTTTACCCGATCACTTGATCGGCGTGGAGGGTTGTTTGCATGGTCTTGTGGACTAATGCCGCAATTTTTGAAATGCATTACACTAGATCAAAAAATTTGTCTATATGTTGAACATGGGGATTTTTTATAGGATTTTGCTATTTTATTGGTTAGGTAATGATGGGCATTGTCAAACATATTTGGAAGACAAGACTTTATCCATAAAATTAATTAATTTCACGTAAATCATCATTATGGATTTGTTGATATAAAGGTAATTAACAATTCCAAATACAATCCCAAATTAAATAACAAATTTAACAACACCACCTCATGTGATTGAATTTGAACATCTTGATAGTCCGTATTTTAGCTAAACATCATCTGCCAATGATTAAAATAGAAATAACAGGGTACAAGCTTCATTGAAAAAGAATTCAAAAGGACTCCCAAAGCAAGCTTTAATTCGGTAAAAGTACAAAAATAATTACATGAGAAAATTCTTATGAAGTCGACCTTCGACGATCCTTTCGAGCCACTGTAACGTTCCGGTTGAGATAACAAAATATCCAATAGATAATCCAATTACCATTCCGCATCCATAACCCATCATCGCTGTTTTCCAAGCAAATCCTTTTGCAGCATCATCTTCTTCTTGCAAAAATGGAGGTGGTGTCGAAGGTACCAAATCATTGTTACATTTCTCTGGCAGTGGCATTCCACACAGTCTTTTGTTCCCAACAAAAGAATCACTTTCGTATGTCGAAAATTGACCCCCTTGTGGAATAGGTCCCGAGAGTCTGTTATGGGAAAGATTCAGCAATGCAAGGAAAGTAAGACTTTTCATTTGCTCAGGAATCCTTCCATCAAGCTTGTTTGAAGACAGGTCTAGTGATTGAAGGGCTGTCATGCTTCCAAACGATGATGGAATTTTTCCAGTTAAGCTATTGTGAGAAAGGTTGAGCATTGTGAGTGACTTAAACTTTCCAAGAATTTCCGGAATGCTTCCTTCAAAACTGTTGTTTGAAAGATCAATGAGTCTGAAATCCTTGAAGATTCTTTCAAATTCAATGGACTTCCCTTTTATTACTAAAGATAAAGAATATTTGTAACTATCAAAAAACTCACACTCATATTCGTCAGGATCAGGACACGATGATCCCATATATATGTCTTCTGATTCAACCGTTGACATCGTTCCTTCCATACTTTTGAAAAGTTCTATGGACAAATGACCTATGAATTTATTGCAAGAGAGGTCTAAAATTCGTAAGGTAGAGAAGTTAGTATTGGAATCAAAGGCCATCCCATAGAATTGATTAGATTTCAAGACAAGGATCTTCAGATTTGGAAGAGTTCCCAACCAATAAGGAAATCTGTCRCTTATTCTGTTGTTCCCCACATTTATAACTTCCAGTTCCTCACAGGTATTCAAAGATCGTGGTAATGGCCCTTCCAAGTTATTTCCACTAAGGTCAAGACTCATCAACGAACTTGTATTTGCAAATATATCAGGGATGCTACCTTGAAGGACATTGTTTTGTAAGTGCAAGAAGTTGAGACCAATGAGATTTTCAAAACATTTTGGAATTTTCCCACCTAAATTGTTACCAGACAAGTCAAGAGCATGAAAAAAACTCAATTTACACAAGGACGGAGGGATATTTCCAGTCAAGTTATTGTTAGAAACTAAGAAATATCGAGTTTCAGGTGGTGGAATCGAAAGTGATCCTTGGAGTTTGTTATTATCAAGAAACAGGTAGTTGATATTCTTCCATGGATGCTCTATGTATGTTAGAAAATTGTGAGATAGATTTAGCTCTTTCAAACTTGGCCATCCTTCTGACCCATTTTTGAAAATCTGACCGTGAATTCTATTGTGGGAAAGATCTAATGATTCTAAATTCTCCAAGGAACTCTAAGAAACTTGGGAATTCACTTATATTGCAAGAAGAGAGTCTTAAATCCTTTAGAGAGATGGACGAGATATCCTTGACATTGACATTGCCGTCAAAACTAAATGAGAGCAGACTATTACCCGAAAGAACAAGGCTCTCAAGGCCTCTCAACTTTGGTAACATGTCAAATTTGAGAGTACCAGTTAAGTTGTTTGATGAAAGATCAAGATAATTAAGGTTCGCAAGTTCAAAGATGGAACTTGGGACTGGACCATTAATCCTATTACTTCCGAAAAAAAAATCCTCCAACACTGAGCTATTTCGGTTAAATTGGCCGATAGGACCAGTAAGTTGGTTGTTCTCAAGGTGAATCCGAGACAAAGATGGCATATTGAACAAACATGATGGTACTCCACCACTGAGAAAGTTATAAGACAGAGAGAGTTCGGTTAGATTGGGAAGCTTATCACATAGGGAATGAGGAATGGGACCAGTGAAATGATTGCCTGAAAGATCTAAATAATACAGTCCCTTAAGGTTAGAAAGGATATCTGGAATCTGACCTGACAACATGTTTCCAGAAAGGTCTATATCGTAGAGGTCCTCAAGCTTTGATAGTGATGCTGGAATTAATCCTGTGAGACTGTTACGTTTGAGTTTGAGGCGTTGGAGATGTGGAAGTTGGAGGAAAATGCTGAGGTTGAGAGTACCCTTCAAACAACTGTCGTCAAGATACAGGTGAATTACATGACCTGCCTCAATTGGATCACACAAAACCCCATCCCATGAGCAGCAGTCTTCACCCTCCATCCAAGAGTCTGTCTTAAAACAAGGTAGATCAGCTGTCAAGTCAGAACCATTACAAGGCAGGCATTGCGGAGAGCTTTTGTAAGTAGTGTTCTTAAATTGGAGCAACGCAGAGCACTCTTTCTGATGGGATAATTCGGTTGAATTAGGAGAAGAGGGATTGAAAGGTGTTTGATCTGAACGAGTACAATCAACTTGAGAATGAATATTCAAGAACAATATCATGAGAAGACCGCAACGCCATGTTATTGTTAACCTCCCCATGATCATCAATCTTGAACAAGTAAACAAAATGAAAAGCAAGCAGCTGGCTATGGCCAAAATTTATGATGCTAGGCGGCCTACCTGCCAATTGAAGACTTGCATTACTTTGAAAAAGTCATATATTCTTAACAACCACAAAATTATCTTTTTATATTTTAATATAAAGCAAAATAGCAACTTACCAGTCAACTGGGAAAGAAAAGAAGATGTAATGCTGCCTTGTTGACTACTGTCGCATGCACGGTCTTGTGGCCCTACTACCACAATTTTCAAAATATATTAAGCTAGATTAAATATTTTGTCTAAAAGTTGATATGAAGATATCTTTTTTATGGGATATTTCTATTCTATTGGCCAGGTAATGATGGGTATTGTCAAACGTATACATTAATTTCTTCTATTACAAATATATGAATTTAACTTCATTTGTAATAATGTTCCATTACTTTCAATGAAATTCAGGGAATAGTAGTATTAATGGTTGAACATTATATTCAATCTAGCTTCTCAATATGATTAATTATATCCTTTTTCAAACGATAAGATTCATTGTTAACTGTGAGATTCAAAGTGTGACAACAAATATGATCAAATTGTTTATTTGAGATGGTTAACTACAATATATGGTCTATTTTATACGCTTCAATATATAATAAGTCATATATTTCGTTATAGGGATATTTACTTTGAAATTGTTAACATCTCACTTAATAATCGAAAGGTAAATGCATCATTTGTCTTAGAGTAATTATGGCTTCAACATCCCACTGAATAAGAAGAAGTCAGTGAAGATTCTCAGTGATGAGCCTATCAGTGAGGATTGTCGACGACAGAAAATCCTTGGAGGAAGGGCTTTTCTTACAACGCCTTAATTTTTTAGTAAAGTCAAGCTTTAGCTTCGGCTTCTAAAGACTAAAGAAATGGATCAAGAAAGGGGGGAGTTCTGCAGCGGAAAAATATTTTTCTAAATGATTTAAGTTTTTGAGTCCGATCGTAAGCCCATAGAAATATTCTTCTCTGCACACACTTTGTTTCCATGATGCCAATGGTTATTTTTCTCTTTGTCTGATTCGCCTTCTAAAATATATTAATTCGGAACATAAGAACTGTAACCAGGGCCAGATTGAGAAAATTTTTCTTTGGTTGAGCTGAAAAACTTGAACATCAAAACCACGTCATTTTTACTCTTTTTAATCTTAATCTTATTGTTTTTAAATATTCTAACCAAAACAGATTGACCCTTATAATTGTAAATATAATATAACTAAATGATGAGTAAAAATGTTATGATTTTTTTAGAACAAATTATAAAAAGGAAAATGTTGTATAATTATGAGAAACAAATTTAACAAAACCATATATTCTAATATGTCCAATATTCTAATATGTTAAAGATATCAATTTTTTTAGTCAAGGATTATTTTATTAAAAAATATAAATAATTAATAGAGATATTTTCTTTATTGTTATAAAAAATATTATTAAGTTCATTAATTTTTTTTAAATTGAATAGAAAAGTAAGAACTTTTATAATGTAACCATATAATTAACTATTTCAATTTAGTGACTTAAATATCTTTAACTGCAAGATCCTTAAGTTGAAATAGATTCTTTAGTCACTAAACACTAAAAATCTTTTGGATGCTTTTATTAATTGAATAATATATCACATCCACTTATTAAGTTTATTAATATTATATTTATATATTTTTGGAAACTGAGGTATCCTAGTTAGCTTACGCATATCTCGACTAATCCTCGAGAGAGACTCGAGTAATCATAACCAATTGTTATAGTATTTCACTTAAATTATGAAATAATCTACGTGTAAGAAGAATCGAACCCAAGACATTAATACTATTTCATATAAAGAAATAATTTAATAAGTAATAAAATATTAAATATATTATTATCAATTAGTATTTTAGAGTGTAATTATTTAGCAATAATATTAATGATCAAAGAGTTATTAGCACCAATTTCTTAAGTTATTTCATCAGATCAAAGAGTTAGCTTGAAAGTTATTTAGTTATTACATTATATCAATGAGTGCCCCTGAAAGTTGAATAGAGACGCCTATTTTGTGGTATAATATTACTTGCAATATAGTGTGTTGATCAAAGAGACGTTAGTTCTATTGGGTATGTGTGTGCCACCATCGATTTTACTTCTTTTACACTATAGCGTTTGGATACTGGGATATTTAATTGCATTTTAAGAAAATAGTTTTAAATGAATTATTTTCCCCCGTAAAGGCTTGACTTTGTTTGTCATTCTTAGGGTTGGTAACTCCTGCCCCAAGCTAATATGATATATCTTTCTTAGGCTAAGGTCTTTTGACTGGTGGTGAGCTTTGAACGAACTATGAAGCAGTTTGAGACTGAAGCAGCGCCAGCAGCAGCTGGGGAAAAGCATGTAATGAAGAGAGTATGTATCTCAATTTCTTACTGCTTTAAATTTTATTGTCCAGAAAAATAATCAAACCCTTGGGAGTTGAAATCTAGATTAGTAATCTCATCTTGCTTTGTGGAATCAATTATACGTGTCCATTACTTTGGATTCTTCACCCAATTGTATTATTTGGTGCTCATTTGCCACTCATGCAGAATGTATAATGATTTCTTGAAGAAAATCGCTTACTCTATCGTATTATTGATTCAAACTGTGCTCCCAACTTTATTGAATCTAAGGATTATATGGACCCTTTATTTGTTACATTAGAATTTAAGTGGAAGTTCCCAATGTTAAGAGAGAGTTTAATTTTTTGTTTTCTATTGAAGTTGACTGTTACATTACATCAGATAAATCCCTAGAGGTTGATTTTGTGGTAAAATCTCTTACTTTTGTGTCTAGGAAGTACTAGGTCTAAAGGTTTAATTTTCATTAGAGCATTGATTCTTTTGGCTTAAACCCGAGTTTGCCCAATCACTTGATCCGCTTGAAGGGTTTTTTGCAATGGCCTTGTGGACAAATATCACAATTTTGGAAATACATTACACATGGTAAAGAATTTGTATAAAAGTTGAACATGGAGATTTTTTTTTTTTTTTTTTTTTTATGGCATTTGNGTTAATTTATTGGCTAGGTAATGGTGGGAATTATCAAACATATTTGGAAGACAAGACGCTATCCATATAGTTAATTTATTTAGTCCGTGCAAGATGGCTATCATACGCCAAAGTTGACGTAACTTTTATTCCATTTTCGGAATTCTATTTGTACGTTACCTTATAGATTTATTGACATAAAGGTAATTAACAACTCAAAATACAATCTGATAAGACATCAATATTAACCTGCGATTGAACATGACTTTGCCAAATTAAAGAATAAATTCAACAACACCACCTCCTTTGATTTGATTGGAACATCTCTATAGTCCTTATTTTAGTCAAACATCACCTGCCAATGAGTAAAATAATAATGATAGAGTAGAAGCTTCATTGCAAAAGAATCCAAAAGAAAGAAACCCAACTATAAAATGCAAGCAAAACATTACAANTATAACTGTAGTGAAAAAACAGAATCCAAACAAGTAATAAAACGGTTCTCCCAATAGTAATTAACCAAACAATAATCCAAGATCAAAGTAATTGCTTGCTTCTGTTTAATTTTTTCTAAATTTCATGCCTTTAGCAAGGTCTTCTAACCTTCTTATGTAGTCGACCTTCGATGATCCTTTCGAGCCATTGTAACTTTCCGGTTGAGAGTACAATGTATCCAATAGATACTCCAATTACTAGTCCGCATCCATAACCCACCATCACTATTTTCCAAGAAAATTCTTTTCCAGCATCATCTTCTTCTTGCAAATTAAAAATGCAGGTGGTATCGAAGGAACCAAATCATTGCTACATTTCTCTAGCAATGGCATTCCACACAATCCTTTGTTCCCAACCAAATAATCACTTTCATATGTCAAAAATTAACCCTCTTGTGGAATAGATCCCAAGAGTCTGTTATAGGAAATATTTAACACTGCAAGGAATATAAGACTTTCCGTTTACTCAGAATCCTTTCATCAAGCTTGTTTGCAGACAGGTCTCGTGATTCAAGAGCTGTGATGTTTCTAAAGGATGATAAACTTTCCTAGTTAAACTATTGTGAGAAAGGTTGAGCACTGTGAGTGACTTAAACTTTCCTAGAATTTTTGGAATTTTTCCTATAAGGGGGTATTTCGTTTGGTAAAAATGCACCCATGAATGGAAATGGTACCATTTCCATTCACGTTGTTTAGTTGGAAAGACTAAACTTTGGAATAAGAATCCCTTTGCCCTAGGAAAGGAAATTAATCAATTTTGATTTCTAACTGGAATCAAAATAAAAAACATATTTTCATAATTTCATATTTGAAGAAAAAAAACAATATCACGCTATTGTGTTCGACAAAATCTTTTTCGTCTTTATCTCTTCCATATTCATTGCAATTTGCATCTTAAATACACAATTTTTATTTTGCTTAGACATGATCTATAGGTGAATGAATTCTCTCATTTTTTTTATCGTTTTCACTTTTGAACCTGCTCATATGATCATCTTAAGATGATAATTTATATTATTATTAACTTCAAAAGCTCAACATCATCGCATCCAACACACAGAAAAATTTAAACAAACTCTACATTATATTATATAAAACATATAATATCTTCAATGAGCAATATCTAAAGTTAAAGAAATCTTTTAAAAAATAATAATATATATATTTTTAAAAGTTTAGATGATATAATTATTTAATTTTAAAATTATAGAACTCAATAACCTACCATAATAATAATAATAATAATAAATAAATAAATAATCAAGCCATTGAATACAACAGATAAAAACACCTATCCAATTGTCTAATATTTGAAAAAATATTAAAAAAATTATGAAAAATTATAATTTTTTTTGGTGGAGGCGGCCTTTGATAAATATTGAATCTTATAATTTATTTGATTTTTTAAAGAAAAACAAATAAAGTAAAAGAAAGCTGAAAATTCATACTTTATCATAATAATGATATATATTGACTTTTTTATTTATTTTATATTTTTATATGCTAGTAATTTAGAAAATTAATATTGATTCTGATTTTGGGTTTTTATAATCAAAACAACTTTACATACTAAAACAAACAGGAGGAGTGAATAACCATTCTAATTCCGTCTGATTTCGATTTTGATTTTAATTTCAGAACACAAATCAAATAGACCTAAAATCTCCCTAATATTAAAAATTTAAAATAAAAAATTAATATAATTTTCCCGTATTTTAAAATTTAAAAAAAAAAACGAAGGTTATTTCCCCATCATTGATGGAGATATCTAACGACTTTACCACAATTTTCAGAATCTCATACAAAATTTCTAATCAATTTTGAAACGACTAACCTGTCTGTATATTGAGATCAATAATAAGTTCCCATTAAAAGCATTCCCACGGTTGCTTCAAGTTTTTAAATTTTCAAATGAGCTAAGAAATATAATGTCTGAGTCTGACCAGGTAAGCAGGATCCGCCACTGCACTGCAACACTAAAATCGTCCTTTAGCTCCAATGCCAAATCTTCCGGTCCATTGTAATCATAAAACGTAAACTCACTTCCGTACTACTCAAAGCGCTTCTCTTATCCCAGAATTGTTTTGTAACTGTTAATTGATTTTGACTTATAAAAGAAACTTTTTTACCTTTTATTTTGATTAAAAGTTTTTTTTTTTCTGAAAATAATATATCATCTTATACATGATTTCTTTTAATTAATTTAATAATATAAAAACGAATTTTTATTTGTTATTAAACAATTATTACTAAATAAATAAAAAAATGTCATAAATCCAAACCAAAATCAATAAAAAAATGGAGGTTCAATTTATTTTTAAGGTAAAATATATGAGGTTAAATGAGATTAATAGTGCGGATAGTAATGAAAATTCATTATATTGGTTAAAGTTTAAGAAAGGTATTTATAGAATAAGTAATCTTAACGAGTATTTTAAGGGGATATATTAAATCCTTAAAGAGTATGAATTTTTATCATTAAAATTATTAATTTATCTTAAAAATTGTGTTCCATTAATTGTTTACTATCTTCAATAAGTCCTGTAATAATAATAAAAAAAAAAATTTTAAGATAAATTAATTATTTTAATGATAAAATTATATTATTTGAGGTTCTAACATGTCCTTAGAGTATACTTACAAAATTTGTATAAGATGGCACCAAATTATACTCAAATAGGAACAACCAACTTAGCTCTTTCAATTACTGTCATTTATCTGCTGCTGCTGCCAAGTTGGAACTTGGAACTCCACAGTTTCAGCTCTTAGATTCTAACAGCACGAAAGACATTTTATCAGAGCGTTAATTAGACTGGATAATGGTCTTCCGGAGAGTTGAAGAAAGTTCCAAATTTTTACTCCAATATGTTTCCTCATCTTTTATTGAGTGGCCTTCAAATTCATCATCTTCAGGCTTGAAAAGTGCTTCTGCATTATCAACCAAAGCATCACCATCAAATTCGCTGAGTGCATCAAAGCTCAGTTTTCCATTCTCAACATTATTCAACCATCTGTTCCCGGACCTCCTCAGAGATAATACACTTGTCCCTCAGTAATTGTGTGAAATTATCTGCTTCTTTTACACCTCCAACTCTACCTTCTAAGAATTTCAGGGAGACTGCCAAACATTACTTAAACAAAAGGCTGAAAAGGAAAGCATTGGCGATTTGGTTCCATAAACTTGACAAAGTTTAATGAAACGGTTGCATTACCATGCCCAATTCCACTGATTTTATTACCGTCAACCCAATATATCATTTTACTTCGAATACTTTCGAATAAAGGGAGAAAAACTTTGGAGTCCACTTCCCACAATTTGTATTTAAATGATGCAAATAGGATTTTTTTTCCCCTTCCCCCTTTGGTAAGAAGGAAAAGTGAAAATTGATGCAAAAGAAACACAAGAAAACCTTCATCTTGATGAGCTCCCTCTTACTAGACTTAAAATCGAATCTTAGCCACTTTCATCTTGCTTTCTTATCTTCCCTTCCGTCCAACTACACAGGACTCGTTAAAAAGCGCTGGGTAGCCACCCACAATACCAAGAAATCACACCATTCTTGTGGTCGAAAGGAATATTTGTTCATAGCTTCATTTCTTGGAGTGCTATCCAAACACAAACAAGAATAAATCATAGAATTCCATGATATTTCCTTTAGAATTATAAGCCTAGCCTATTCAAACCAAACTAACTCCAATACAAGGAGGTTTCTGATAACATGTATGAAACGTTAAGGAGGTTATTGATTTACAATAATGTGGTTTATAAGACGACATCGACATCGTATTTTAAATAATTTCTACCAAACGGCAAACGGATGAGCAGAACCTGGAGAGCATGAGCGCATCGTCCGAAGGTACGCAAGTTCCTGATGGAGACTTCGAGCTATTTCCTTCAATGACAGACTACACCGGTAACAAAGCTCTAATTAAAAACAACACAACACACACAACCTGAAGAAGAAAACCGAACATCTTCATCATTACTTAACTCCACCTTCACCTGAGTTAAAGTTCATACTTAATCTATAAATAATGTGGCACATGTAAAGTATTATCCGAAATTTCACCTTGTGCTTTTTCTATGTACAAAAGTTAATACGGTAGGTAATATAGTATTATTATGTACGAAGACATGTCACTCTCTCAAAAATATAACATAAGAATTGACAAGAGTTAACACAGTCCTTTAAAATCAGAAGCCGCTGCATAGACACTGAAACGGATGGCAAAAGTAATTTTTTCACAGCCAATGCCGTTTTCTTCCATTTCATGCATCAGACACGCAAGTTTCTGATGGTTTCCAGTCTGATAATGAAGACCGAGCAAACTATTGTAGACCAGTGGAGTTCTAGCCAACCCCAAATCCCTCATTTTCTGCATAATGGCTCTTCTTTTTTTACATCTTTTGCATTGATATAGCAGTTAAGAAGAGTAGCATAAACTGGACGCAGCCTTAATTGTTTTGGAACATTATTGAAATAATTTTCTGCCTTTTCCATCCCAGGAAATTTAGAGATCAAGTCCAACGAAGGGAAACATCCATGTATGTGAGTTGAAGCCATCTGTTGTCAGTCATCCACATGGATATCTGGGAATGAGTCAAAAAAATTATACTATGATACAGACAAAATGAAGTAATCATATAAAAGCGAAGCATCTTACAGATGGCATAAAACCAGCTTGGCGACTGATAGTGAATCAGGCTTTTATCGAATGGCCTTCAACTTTATCATCCTCAGGCTTGAAAAGTGCTTTTACATTATCAACCAAAGCATCACCATACAATTCGCTGAGTGCATCAAATCTCAGTTTCCCATTCTCAACATTATTCAACCATCTATCTTGGACCTCTTCAGAGATAATACCCTTGTACCTCAGTAATTGTATGAAATTATCTGCTTCTTTTACATCTCCTACTCCACCTTTTAAGAATTTCAGGGAGACTGCCAAGCATTCCTTACTTGGTTTCCAATTGTTCTGACAAGCCAGTAATGCTTCCCTCATTGCGTCCACTGCTTTTAAAGTTTGATGATCCTGAAGATACCCTGTTGCCATATAAAACCATGTCTTCCAATCAGGCTTCCCCCCCTTCAATTTTGCCCCATGAATGAGGGATTCAGCCTTCTGCAAAAGGCCGTTTCTGCAGTAAGCACCAATCAAGAAGTTTGGAATCCGAAAATCATAGCTTAAATTTTGGGATTCCCACTCCTTGAAAATCTTCTCTGCACTTTCCAAGTCATCAAATTTTAACAGAGAAGGTATGACAGACAAATATCCCTTATTGTAAACCTTCAGGTCCTTCTTGTAAATTTCCCAAAGTCTTAATACTTCATTTTTCTTCCCACAGGCTGCATATTGCGTGATAAGAAACTTATATGCTTGGCTGCGTTTTTTATCCATCATTATTAGTTCCTCAGATTTCTTGAGCATGGAGAAAGCCTTCTCCAAAAACCCAGCTTTTGCATACCCACTTGCTGCAGTAGCATAAGTTGTCCAGTCCAAGAAAAAATTGGGATCTGATTCCATCATGACAACGGTCTTGTCAAGTCCCTCAACATCATAAGCAGCTGCATAGGCACTCAGACGGATAGAATATGTCATTTTGTTATAACCAATGCCTTTTTCTTCCATTTCACGCAATAGATATTCGAGTTTCTCATTATTTCCCGTCTGATAATAAAGATTGAGCAAAGGATTGTAGACTGTTGGCTTACTGGCAAAGCCCAAATCCCTTATTTTCTGCATGGTGGCCTCTCCTTTTTCCACAGATTTTGCATTCACGTAGCAACTAAGAAGAGCAGCATAAACCACAGGTTCCCTTAATTGCTTTGGAACATTATTAAAATAATTTTCTGCTTGCTCTATCCCCTGAACTTTAGAGATCAATTCCAGACGAACAGCAACATCAACAGGATTAAGCCAAAAGTACCTTTTCTCAGTCATCCACATAGATACCTAGTGAAAAGAAAAAGAAAGGTTAGTATAGTGAGATGCTAAAGCAATGTGATCAATTAATAGTAAACCAAGCTAACTGGCTAATAATCTTTACAATTAGAATAACATCAGTATCAGCACCTACAACTAGTGGTCCAATTATCACTAATTGGTCAAAATTTCTATAATCGCCAAATCCTCCATTGACTATAAAATGATTATCTCACTCAATCTCAATAATTTAGGGTGAAAACACGGTTGTGGACTTGTTATATCAAAAAATTCTCTCGATAAAAATGGTAAACCAGGATCAACAAAGGCTCCAACTCCCAAATGATAATATCAATGACCTGAATCCACTTTGAGTTCATGTTCCAAGAGTTAATCTAAGAATTAAACAAATGCCTGAAAAGGAAATGATCATCAATTTGGATTCATAAACTTGACAAAGTGCAATGATACTGTTGCATTAACATGCCCAATTCCATTGCTTTTATTACGGTCAACCAATATATCAATTTACTTCAATTACCTTTGAAAAAAGGGGAAAACTATTTGAGAGTCCACTTTCGCACAATTTGTATTTAGATGATGCAAAAGGATATTTTTATTTCCCCTGTAGCAGGAAACATGAAACTGATGCAAAAGAAACAAAAAGACCCTCATCTTGATTAGGTTTTCAGGAAATTTTTAAACAAACAATTTCAACGAAATCCTTCTTACTTTACTTGTAATGGAATATCAGCCCACCTTCATCTTGCTTTCTTATCTTCCCTTCCATCCAACTGCACAGGACTCATCCTAAATTGCTAGGAGCCACCCACGCTTACCCCTGGTCCCTCTCATATGCCAAATGAACAAAATAGAAACCCTATGAACCATCAGCTTCCCTAATAGCACAACAGTGAGAAATGACCCCATTTTTGTGCTGAAAAGGAATATTTCTCCATGGCTTCGTTTAAACAAAACTTCTTGAATTGCTATCCAAACACAAACAAAAATAAATCAGAGAAGAATTGCATGCTATTTCCTTTGGCTTTAACAATTAACAAAAATAAACAAACTATGGAAAAAACTCATTCCCCTTCCTATGATTAGTTGCAATTACAAGCCTATTACTATTTAGTTTGAAAGAAAGGCTAGTTCGAAAGAAAGGCTTGAAAGCCACAGCAATTCATGAACCCGAAACAACTCCAAGGAGATTTCTGATAAGTTGTATGAAACTTCAGGGTGATTAATGATTTCCAATAATTTTGTCTACAACGAAACGCCAGCGTTTCAAGTTGAGTAATTTCTACAAAAACACAAACAGAAATGATAGTTATTCGAGTAGTACCTGGAGAGCGTGGGAGTATCGTCCGAAGGAACGCAAGTTCTTGATGCAGAATTCGAGCTGTTGTTTGTCTACAGCTCTTCCTTCTTCGACCCATCGGTCCAGGAGTGGAACAATGGAGACCTTGAAATCTCCAATCGGAGAGATCCTACGGTAGAGAGCGTGCATTGAATTTGAGTTTGAATCCCTCACCTCTGTTCTTAGGTTTCGCGGTGCTAACGTCGCCGCCGTTGAGTAGGAGCAAACAGCCGACGCATTTCCAAGACGGAGCTGAGAGTTGACGTTTTGCAGTGTGGTACGCAACCGTAGAAGCTTCATTTCCAATAACCAATTACAGAGAGAGCAAGAGAGAGGTAATGCAAAGCTGAATCAGGACAATCGGAGTAGGGTTTTTCAAGTCAGTTTTTTTTGGTTAGTAGGCAAGACGATGGGGCCAGTTCTTGGGCTTCGGTAATCTAGGCCGAAGCCTTGTATTTATTACTTTTTGGAGGGGGAAATTACAATAACCCCCAAATTAAATTTGAAGAAAACACTTAACCTTACACTTTTATTAAACTAACACTTATCCTTCAAATACCCCTAAAAAATTAATATTTATTCCTCAAATATTTGGGGGTAAGTGTTAGTTTTGAAAAAACAGTGATAATTTTTAAGGGATAAGTGTTAGTTTAGTAAAAATGTGGGGTTAAATATTTTCTTAGAATCTAATTGGGGGTCAGAGAAATTCCCCCTTTTTTGAGTCATGCTATTTCAACCGCACCACTAAGCTAAAGAAGCCTAAATTTTAATTCATTAAAGGTAAAATTATAATTTAAAAAAAACGCAACCCCAATTTTTTGGCAAAAAAAGGGGACCCCCAACCTTTTCAAAACTATTCACTCTACCCCGCACTGTTAGTCTCCGTTTCGATCAATCTATTAATAAACAAGGGTAACAGGGTAATTTAACCTTAACCTAAAATATCTTTTTAAATAAAATTGATATAGATTCTTTAATTATTAAACAATAACAATCTTTTGGGTGGTTTTATTAATTAACTAATAAGTCACATCCACTTATGGGAAATTATAGGAAATGTCCCAAATATAGCACTCAAATTGAAAAATGTCACGCCCATCCACTTTTAACTATTTATCTATCCATTTACTAGTGAATTGACTATTATACCCCACATATATATAAACCCAACTCTCAGTTCCGTCAAAATTCAAAAACACAAATCCCCTAAATCATTTTCTCTCTCTCTCTCCCTCTCTAATTTCTCACCCTCTCAAATCTATTCTCACTTCTTACTCTCTCAATATTTGATTAATAACCGAAATCTCACGGGAATGAAGAGGAAGCAAACGAGGTGACAAGAATCTAGCGAAGAGAAACAGTTTTCTGGTGAGACGAATGGTCACGACTAATTTTTTGGTAATTGTATCTTGTTTTGTAACCTGAACGCCAGCAATACATAATAATAGGTAAGTTTTTTACAAAAGTCTGTTTTGTTTGAGTTGTCATCCATGTTAACAAATATGAGTATTTTTTTATTTCTTTATTGGATTATGATTTATCTATTTATATGCATATCTATGTTTATATATGCATGTTAAACAATGTTTGGATAGTTGAATGAATGTGGATTGTGAAATGGTATGGTTTGGATGTTTGAGTGTTACCGAAAAACTGAGAAAAGCCTGATGATCGTCGCACGAAACATGCAGTCCAGGCCCAGGACTGTGCAGTCCATGCCTAGTCCAATCCAAGACTATGAGGTCTAGGCAATCCATGCCCAGCCTAGTCTACGATCATGCGGTCCAAATGGTCTAGGGCCAATCCAGTCCACGACCATGTGATCCAAATAATCTAGACTCAGTCCAGCCCATGACAATGTGGTCTAGACCAACCAAGACCCATGCCCATGCGATCCAGGCCCAACCCAAACCCAACCTAGCCCTCGCAATCCAAACCCAACCCAGACCTAGACCCGTAACCCATCTAGACCCAAGCTCGGCCCACCCAATCCTAGAGTATTATTAATTAATTTATTATTAAATATTTTAATAAATTAATAGATTATGATATTAATTATCTATGTAATAAATAATTAGGATGCATAATTTTAATAATTATAATAACTTATTAAATAAAGTAAATATTTATTTATTGTTTAGTAATAATTATAATAATTATTAATTTAGTACATAAAAAGTAAAATAATTTTTTAATTTATTTTAGTAGTTATAGTTAATAATTATATATATATATATATTAGATATTTATTTATTATTAGGTCAAATAAATTTAGTAATTAATTTTAAAACTTAGTAAAAAAATTATATATCATTAATAAATTATTTTAGTAATTATAATTAATAATTCATTATAATACTTATAAATTAAATATTTATAATAATTATTGTAATTTTGAATAATTAATTAATGAGTGCTGGTAATTAATTAAATATATAAGTATATATATTAGATATTTATTATTGTTGTTTACGCCACATATAATAATAATTAACTTAATTTTGTTTTTGTTTTTATTTATGTTGAGTTATAAATTAGGAAGATAGATTATTATTATTAAGTTGTGTAGATTAGGAAAGAAGAGATTAGGACAGTAGTTATTGTGTTTTATTGTATTTCTTGTTCAGAGTAGATTGTATTAGTATATAAGGATATACAAACTATGAGAAATTTAGAGAAATTATTCATCTAATTTCATATGGTATTAGAGCCAAGAATTTTCGTCATTGGTTTTTGGTGACCGTCATTATTTTCCAACGAAGTTCAGGTTGCTTACTCTTGGTGTCTGATCTCCTTTTCGACACCACCAGCCTATTCGTCTCTTTCTCTCTTGCTAGTCGCTTGTCATGGTATTGTTCACCGTCAGGTACTGTTCACAATCGGGTACTATTCGTAATTACTATTTACCATAGGTACTGTTCACCGTTAGGCGCAGTTCACAATTATTGCTCATCATCGGTTACTGTTCATATCACTGTTTACATTGGTTACTATTTGGGTACTGTTTACAATGGGAATACTATTCATCGTTTAGAAAATCCTATCTTTTTCACGCGATCTTCATCATTTTCCGGAGACGTTTAGACTGCTCACTGCTACAACTTAGAAAGTGTATACCCAAGTGTAGGTTATCTTAATTATAGTCTTCGGTAAGTCCAAGTATCGTATCCACAAGGAGATTATTATCAAGATTAAATGGTCTTTATTTTAATACCCAAAATCCAAGAGCAAAGGAAAGTTATACAAAGTGTTGGTTGATTTTAGAGATGAAGTTACCAAACAAAATTAGATTC
>JANLJB010001135.1:2734-22037 GCA_026212285.1 Bursera cuneata | reverse complement strand
AACACACACCACTTGCTTCTCTACCTATAAATAGAGATGGTATTGAACTCTTCAATGACAACAAACAACAAACACAACAGAGGCTTAAGAGAGCCAAGAGCAAAAATTAGAGAGTGTAAGGAGAGGTGTAGAGCAAGAGTGAGCAGTTTGCTCCTCCGAGAGTTGTAATTCTCTTGTAATCTCTTTCGATATAGCGAAAGTGTGTGTGCTCCGTGGATGTAGGCGATTTTTGCCGAACCACGTAAATCTTTGTGTCCTTTCTCTATTTGTGTGTGTAATTTTGCCTTATTTATCCCCTGGAAATTCTGCCGAAATACAACATTTTGGAGTACGCACAGCAGGAAAATGATATTCCAAAAACAAAACTAGGAGGAAAATAGATGTTCTTTCTATTCTGTAGAAAGGAATGTACCATGCATCGGGTGCCTGGTATAAAGTAGCTGAAGTGCCAAAGCATGATGCAAGCATCTCAGTGTTTATCACACCAGGATTTAAGGCAACAACTGCCATCCCATCAGGTAACTCCTTCGCCACTGATCTGGACAATCCTTCAACAGCCCATTTTGAAGCACAATAAGGAGCAACCTGTAGGAATAAGGTGGTTCAACCACGAATGATCATTGTTCAAAAGGGAGTCATAAAAGGAAACATCTAACATGATGCAATACACAATCATTTGAAACACACTTGAAAACTTGATAACGTACTTTTGATTTTAAAGTAGTTGGATGTACGGTATAAAGTCCAAAGTGTATGTAAAGAGTAAAATCATGACCACTTGCTAAAGTTTCCACAAATCCCACAAAGAAGTCAAACAGCAGTTTTGCTTGACATATTTGAGATACAAGTCAAAGAACATGTCAATTTACCAGGGCAGCACCAGATCTTCCCCATCCAGAAGACATATTGACAATAATCCCTTGCTTGCTTGGAATCATCAAAGGAATGAAGTGGCGCAGCATATTTGCTACCCCTTTTACATTAGTATCGATAACAGTATCAAATTCTTCCGCAGAGACCTCCCAAATCTTGTTATTTTTATTAATGGTTCCTGCATTGTTTACTGGCAATATCTTCATGTTAGCTAAATGGTATGGATAAAGCAGTTTCACTTAAAAACAAGGGCAGCTACACAAAAAAGATAATAAAAAGAATGGAAAAAATCCTCCCTACTACATAACCATAAGTGGAATTCAAGCATACAAAACCAAGGTGTAATCATCAAAGCTTCCACCTTGTATTGTATTTGCATTAAGGTGATTAATGGCCATAAACCGTTGATTCAAGAAAATGAGACTTCAGAACCAGAAGAGACCATGATACTACACTATGTATCAGCATATTGACACAGTAAAATCTAAATGATAGGTATCAAGATTCCAAAGATGATATGCACAGTGACAAAAATCAGCTAAATTATATGTCAAAATCTAGCTGTCATTGATTTGGACTCAAAAGCATTCCCACAATTTCTGTCTTTGAATGTCAAACTATCTGTATATGTTATTGATTAGCACATTAGCAATTGAAATTTTTTATTAATTTGATGCCTTTCGAGTTCTTCCTTGTCTGTGCAATTGAAAATTTAGATATCTTTTAACAGACAAATGAACTAATGAATTGCAATAAGATTCAAAACTGCGATATTGCTTTTCTTGGAAGTATAGAATGGGTTACTTCAGCGCCATAGCACCTGGTACTCGAACATTTGCTTGGGGCATTTTCTTTACCCTTCTTACCCTAAAAAAGTAGGGCACCTTTTGTCCTTAAACCAATAACCATCTTTCGGCTAACCTAGTCTCCTACGTCCCTTGGGACCAACAAGGGGACACCAATTAAATTGTCCTAACAAAACTAGTTGACAATCACAATCTATTTTGGTGAAATCCAGAAAATATTCGAAACTAAAGCACCACCAAAAGATCGATTCCCATTAAGAACTCGAAAACTCAGTTTAATAAGCAAGTTGGTCAAACAGCCAGAGTCACCTAGAGCCCATATCATAAGGCAGCAAGAAAAATATCTTGAACAGACATAGAAATAACCACGAAAAGTTTCATATATCTACCTATGATGTCTGGAACACCCTTCTTCTCTACCACAACACGCGCTAGTTCTTCAACACTGCTATTTGACCTCTGTAAAATCATATCAAAATCAACCAACTCATTTTAATAACCCTTTTCAAAAATCCCCATATACAAAATTATTACATCCTACCAAAACAACATAAACTAGACACATCAACTCGTATACAAAATTTCATTTCAACCATCATTTATCAAACATTTGATTTCCCTCGCTTAGTATTATTAAAAATAAAAATATTAAAAAATTAAAAATTTTCATTACGCAGCCGTGATATTATGCAACAAATCATTTATCACATAAATTTTTATATATAAAAACTACAAAATAAAAAAAAAGAATAAAATGAAATGTCGAACCCACCTAACTGTCTGAACAAAAGCTAATTCATATTACAGACTCCCTTAAGAAACTTAAATTCAAAAAAAAAAAAAAAATTGACTGTTCTTCAAGCAAAGCCAATAATAAGTAACTGAAAGAAATCATAAAATTAATATAAGAAAAGAGACATGGAACTGACCACGTCAACGTTGAGGAAGAGGTGGTTGTCGGAGTTGGGTAATTCTGACTGGAGGGAATTGAGCTTATCCAGAGTGCGGGAGCAGCCGATTACAGTGTGGCCTCGCTTTGCCATCTCTAAGGCTAGGGCTCTGCCCAGACCCTTGCTCACTCCCGTTATCAGAACCGTACGCGAAGCAACGCCCTTCGTTATCCCATTAAACGGCGTCGTGGCCATTTTCGTTTCTTTATTTTCCTTGTACTGTTCGTGCTCAGACCTTTCTTTCTTGCTCTATCTCACTCGGCTCTCTCTCTGTGTTCCCAGTTCTGGAAGCCGCAACGCAGGGGTGAATTAAGTGGCTCGGTCGATGGACACGTGTATTTGTATTCAAGCATACAAGTCCACCTATTATTTTATAATCTCAAACGGTAGCTTGTATTTTAATTTAATTTCAAGTAGTGGATAAGTGTATTATCTTTATTAATTAAATTTTTAAAATTTATTTTTTAATTAATTATTAATTTTAATTTTTAAAAATATATATTAATTTTATTAAATTTTTTTAATTTTAAAAAAATAAAAATTTAATATTACGAGAATATAATTTATTTATTTTTTTATGTTAAAATTAAGAAAAAAATTTTAATAGAGGTAAATATATTTTTTAAGGGTTAAAATTAATAGTTGATTAAAAAATAAACCTTAGGAGTTTAGTTAATGAAAATAGTAAATTTACTTTCCAGTTGAGATTAGGTCAAAATACAATTATACTATTTGATATTTTTCCTTATTTATTTTTTTTAGAAAATGGGAATTTTACTAAAATAGTCAAATTATGGGAATTTTTTTTACTAAATAATAAATTCTTAATTTTTTATCAATTAATTAAATATCAAAAACTCGAACTAAATGTTGAGTTGGTTTCTTTATAACTAGATGATAGTGATACTATAAAAATTTCCAAATAGTCAAACCAGTCAAATACTTGTCAAGCAAAATATTAACAATTGAATCTTGTATTTAATAAAATATTTGGTTGTCAAATTTGTCCGTACAAAACGAAAAGAAGCAAAGTTAATAGTATGGAAATGTTTGTTTTTAAATTTGAAGTCTGAATATAACCTAATCTCCGACATTAAATATTTAGGTTTGTTATTTTTTTAATTTAATACTTTTTATAAGATAAAAAGCTATTTGAATTAAAAAATAAAATTTTTAGTTTTTATTTGAATGAAAAAAATTTGGATTGTTTTTTTTTTCAAAAATTATCCCTATAAGATATATTTATTTTTATTGTATATATTGTTATAATTTATATAATTGTTAAATCAAATGTCACAAAGATTAAAGTGTTTTCTTTATAAAAATTAATGAATTGTTTTATTTTTATCATGATTATTTATTTTAATAAACATAATATTCTTTTAATAAATTATTAATATATATATATATATATATATATATTAAAAAGTTCTTATATGAATTTTCACATAACGGCCATTGTGGGACTTTAACTAGCGGCCTTCTAACGCTAGTATTTATCAAAACCGCTAAGACGCTATACACGTGACCTCAGGCTAATGCTTATGACTTATAAACGCCACATCTACCGAGTTTTTATCTTTCCTAAATCAATGGATTCGCCATTATATTTAACGATTCTTTGAAGCAACTGAGACAGAGGTAAGCAGCAGCAAGGTGGTTAGCTCCTGTTAATTTTTCACATTAGTCAATAATATTTTACCATGCATCGTGTTCACCTGCACACCACTTGTTTGACAGTTTGCCTCACTGAATTTAAATGGGTCTACTCAGGCCTCAAGATTGCTCATTTTTGTAATGAGTAAAGTTGATAAGAGATATCGTTTCTCTGACGAGCTTGCAAGATATGATAGATTGTTCATTTAGTTTAGCTTTTGTGAACTATGAGCATTGTTGTTTTAGCTGGGAAAATGGAGAGTTACTTGTTGAAGGATTAGTGTATATGTTTAAAACCCTTTTGATGGTTTGAATGTTCTGGATTTTTATAAAGAATGGTATTGAGTGGAAGGAAAGTGAAGTTGGTTTGCATCTGGGTTCATGAATTGATATTTATGTAGGTTATATCAATCATGGGATGTGTTTTGCAAGTTTCAGTGCTAGAGGATTCAGTTACTCATATTGGTTGTTAACAATCCACCACATTTTTGTAACCATCACATATGGCGGTCTATTTTAACAGGGTCAGCCCAATGGGTCAGCCATGTCAACTACTCGAAAACAATGAAGAACTCCTAGCATGGTGTCTCCTTTGATACATATGGTTATGCTTACATTCAGTAGAACTCACCTTTAAAAAACTGGTTTGTAAGAAAAGCGTATCCAAGTGCTTATATACCCAATTTGCAAGCTTTTAACTTAGTGGGACTCAATGGGTTGTTATATATTTGATAAATGAATTTAATTTATGTAGGAATAACAAATTTCAGTCATTTTGTTTCCCTGTTTCAGTTAATTGTATATGCATCGTTGTGGCTAAACAAAAATGTAGCTGATGTTGTATCTTGCATTGGTGGAGTTATTGAATGGTAGAAGATGGTTAGACAGAATGTCACGCTAATGTGCTACTGGAATGGAAGAATAACAAAGGGTCCAAATGGCATTTCTTATGAAGGTGCAGCCCCAAAACCTATCAGGGTTAGCTATGAAACAAAATATAAAGATTTGCTTGAAAAGATGTACGAGATTACTGGGTTTGACAGGCCATTGTTTGAAATGAAGATCATATGCAGGTATCCAGCATGTAGGGAATTCATACCCGTGCCTATTAGCGATGATGAGTCTTTAGATATTGTGTTTGATGTGGCACGACAACCTGAAACAAATTGTATGGAATTGTATTTAGAAAGAGAGCCAGTTCAAATAGATGATCGAGTAAATATCACTTCTCCACTCTCCAGTGGTAATCAAGTAAATATCACAGCAGGAGTCCAAATGAACAATCAAGCATATGTCATAACACCAGTCTGTAATGTCAGTCAGGTAAAAATGTCAAGAATTGTTTTGATGCAGTCGGCTTAATATTTTCCTTTTAACTTCAGTTATCATTCATGGTTCTTAAATGCAAAATAATTGATATTTATTGCTCCGCAGATACCAGTAGATGGGACAGAACAAAATGTGAATTCTGATAGCATTTTAGACCCAGGACCGAGTGACAAGTCTGTGCTTGTTCTCCAAGACCAGCATAGATCGGAAGCCATATGGGCAGGAGAGGTAGGTATTACCTAGTTCATTTGCTCTGAGCATAAGCTGCATCACCTGTAGTGATTAGTTAGAAAAAAAAATAAACAAAGGAAAGTGAATTAGATGTACTCCTTTGACTTGTAGGATCCTGGTGTCTTGACATGTAGACAGAGATTGGGTACAATGATGAGGGAGTGGCAGTTGGACCAGCGTATTTCTCAGTTTGTCATCCAATCTGGATTCTATTCAGCGTACAGAATTGGATTTATACAGCTTGACTGGCCCCTGATCACTGCATTGGTTGAGAGATGGAGACAGGAGACGCACACCTTTCATTTTGCTGTCGGGGAGAGTACTGTCACACTGCAGGATGTAGCAGTTTTGTTAGGTCTTCGAGTAAACGGTCATCCAGTGACTGGTAGTGCTGATCTCCAATGGGATGACGTCTGTGAGGAGCTTTTAGGAGTGAGACCTCATCCTAGTGCTCTTCGTGGTTCAACCCTCAAACTCAGTTGGTTACGAGCTCATTTCCAGCAGCTTCCATCGGATGTTGATGATGTAACTTTAAAGTGCTATGCTAGGGCCTATATCTTAGGCTTATTGGGAAGCGTCTTCGCAGACAAGTCTGGATCAGATGTGCAGTTGATATTTCTACCTCTTCTGAAGGATTTTAAGTATGCAGGACAACTAAGCTGGGGTAGTGCTGTACTAGGACACTTATATCGTGAACTCTGTCGGGCTAGTAGGAAGGGGGCCAATGAAATTTCCGGTCCTCTTATGTTGTTACAAGTATAAACATTCTTGTAGATGTTCGTCAAATATAGTGTTTAAAGCTTAATCATTTGCACTTTGCACGTATAACAATGTAATTCTTCTGTTACAGTTGTGGGCATGGGAGCGTTTGCCTATTGGTCGACCTGAGAGGTTTTCTGTGCAAGAGCAGTATCCGCTCATACCAGATGGTGAAGCTGGAGGGAATATGATTCCAGTGTTAGGAGTCACAACAGTCGATCAGGAGTCATTACCTTCAGATCCATTAGGATCCAGGTTTGCTAGAAACTTTTTGCAGTTATGTATTTGTTTTCAACTATTATATCTGTCTTATTTGCAATTATTCTTTTAATAGGTGGAAGTCTCCTGTCATCCGCAGAGATAATCCTCTCAGGGCATTAATATTTTATCGAGACCAGCTTGATCAACAGACGGATGATCAGGTTTACTTTATAGAGTGTTTATTTTTTATCTTGTACATATGATGAGATACAGGCACCACTGCTCGTACAAAATTTTAATTTAAAAAACAATTATAATCTTCAGATGATATGGCAGCCATATACTTCTGAGCGACGTAAGTCCCTACCAGATATATGTTTAAGAGACCAGCATATCTGGAGGACCATTGCTCCACTTATTTGCTTTGATATTGTTGAGTGGCATCGTCCTGATAGAGTTCTACGCCAATTAGGTCTCAGACAAGGAATTCCTATGCAGTGTGATACTGAGGTGAAAATCCATGCAGTTGATAGGCGTGGTCGACACTACTACAATTGGAAAACATATCATGAACAATATATCAATTTATGGGCAGCTTGGTGGAAGAATATTGCTGCAGCTGAGCCAGAGGAGTGCCCAATGCATTACCGTGATCCATATATGGTGTGGTATCGTAGCATTACTCGTCGTTTTATTACCCCACTCACGCAAAGACCACATAAGCGATTTCAGCCTACTAGTGGAACAGCTCATTTGCTAGTATGATTTGTTAGAAGTTGTTGCTTACTGATTTTGCATTACTTGGTCAAAATTGATGAGATATCCATATTTGCAATGGCAGGTTCATAGCTTGACAACTGTATACAATCAGTGCACAACAGCTCTTGAAGCTTTTACCAGTGAGATTGCAAGGCAGTCATTGACAGATATTAGGATCATATGCACCCGTGTCTTACAAATGATTGGGGAGACTCGACACCTCGAGGCAGGACCAGCACCCACATCAGCTTGGCCAACCACAGTTTCTGCATCAGCATCTCTTTCACATACACATGATATGGAAGGACCACAGGAATTTATCCGTCAGGAGGTTGCACCTCCATCAGTACGAGTGCCGGCCAAAACGAAAGCTAAACCTTTAAGAGGGCGAGGAAGAGGGAAAGGTCGAGGTAGAAGCTTTGGCAGACAAGAAATTGCAACTTTACCTGTAACAGCATGTCTACATTCATCTTCACAACAGGTGATAGCGTCAGCTACAGAACCATCACATGGTAATGATAGATATATTGAGGATCCTTTTACTCTCACTTTGGAGGAGTCTGGACCGCCAGCAGCATCATTACACCTACTGGAGAATGAAGTAGAAAAGGAGAAAGAGCCACCTCATCGACACTCTAATTCCAAGGAGGGTTTGTCACATCTCACGCAAGTGGAGACTAGACATAAGAAGAAGCCTAAGCTGCTCTGATTTAATGTTGTTGATGACTGACGGGTTTGCTGTAGGTAATTTTTGTTCCTTCATGCAAGAACACTTGATTACCTGTACATTATGATTAGTTATGTACATATAGGATGAGTTTAGTTATATGTAATCTATTTTCCATGTATAATTAGACTATATTATGTCTTATCCTTCTGAAGCTTTATGCAACTATTAATACAATTAGGCAAATATAATTGACTACTTTCAGTCTATATTAAGTTCGTTGAAGTGTTCTTCTGGTGAAAATATTGGTGAAGCCCGGTGAATCTGGAAAAATCTCCTGCAGAAAGTGATCAGGGACACCAGTTTAAACAAAGACAGTATTAAACAAATAAATTTGAAAATATTCGTGAAGCACAATTAAATAAAAAATAGAAAAACACCAGTTTTCTTCACTGCCAGCCACCGTCGAACATCGCCAGCCACTGCCGGCCACAATTGAATGGTGCATGTTATCTTACTGCTGATACCAAAAGAGTCGCCTGATCGTGATCTAATAAGCAATGGTGCTCTAGTTGGAATAGGATTGTCTGATTGGCCGCGAAATGACTAAAATTTATTTGACAACCGGTACAAGATTTAACAGTTAAATTGGTCAACGATCGGTGATCTATCTAGTGCAGGCGGCAACCCAGACACACATCAGCTGGAATAGTTCTATCCATTTTCTAATTTTAAAATCAGTTTTAAATTGTTTATGACTGACAATATTTATTATATATACTAAAATTATTCAATAAATCAGTGTAGAATTATCTTTATTTTTTATTAAAGGCTAATTTAGTAATTTAATATATGACGAGTTGAGGAAATCAAGTTTTGATTACCAAAGCTTGAGGAAAATGGATCGTTGAGAAACCATTTTCCTTCCATCTTTAATTTATTCAAACCATTTTCAATGTAATTTTACGTGTATAACCACTTTTTTTAATATTACCTTACAATATGAGATGTAACAATTTCCTTGGGCGGGTAAAAATAAAAAAAGATTTTAAGATCATCATTAATATGAAATAATCGTATATATATAATATTATTATTATTGTTCAAGCACAAAAGAGGTTTGTATAGGATGATAAGGACGGGATTAATAGTCACAAAATTTATGAAAAGATTTAGTAACGTTATGAATATTTTATAGTTTATGAAAAGTGATAGCAAAGATTTTTACATTTTTAGCAAACAAAAGCTAAATGATGTGTCTCATTCTACCAATGCATATTGACCGGAAGAAAGAAAAAATAGTGCAGGCAATGAGCAAAACGAAGTAGAGAGAGCGAGTTTTGAAGCTTGTTCTTGAAGATCTCTAAACTTTTTTATTTTTTGGTTCAAATTTCATGTTGTGAATCCCTGCAACAAGCTCGACACATCTACTGGTTTCGATTTTTTATTGTTATTTCCGTATTGTTATTTTGTAATCGGCTTTCCCAACAAAGTGGTATCATAGTTTTAAGTTGTTTGGTGCTTATTCTTGTGTGGTAAAATGGAAGAATCTTGTATGGTTCTTCAAGTTGCATGAACTACAAAATTTATTAAAATTTTGGAGCAATTTAAGGCAAATTATATCTTTTTCTATCATTGTTTAGCTTCAATTTGCATTATTTTCAATTCTTCAATTTTATTTACTTATTAAACAAATAAAGCACTAATTAATCAAAATTAAATAAATAAAATAACAAAAAAATGTAATTTAATATAAATTGTGCTCAACCAGTGTGCTTGAAGGTAGGAGATAATGACTTGTTGCCGAACAACGGCTTGTGAGCTGAATTCAAGTGTTATTTTCAATTCTAAAGTTGAATGCAATTAAAGTCTTAACCATTTGATTACGTTCAACTATGAGTTTGTATTGGTGAATTCAACTACGAAATCAATAACAGTTTGAACTTTGATTGCATGTTTGGGCAAGAAAGTTATGTCGAACTCTCTCATTTCAATATTCCAATTGATTACAAAACAGGGTGCAAAAAACCGTAAGCCCTTCTTTTTTTTTTATGTTCCTCCCAGATACATGGCTTACATACCCGGCTCAACATTCTTGGAAAACAATCGAATCGAGGGTACGAAGGAGAATTGGCCATTCAATCTTGTTCAACTATGAGTTTGTTTCTTTTTTATTTTGAAGCACTGTAACTTAGACTAAGTTCAAAACAAACAGATAACTACAACCCTATCATAAATGTGTATTTAAAGTTTTTGGTTACAACCCTGATAATAAATGTGTTATTTGAACTTAAAATATTCCCAAATTGTCAAGAAATTAAATATATATAACTATGTATTATATGATACATACTAAGAGAACCAAGTTGAGTTCCCCATTATTATGCTTAATTTTCTCACAACCCAAGCAATATACACAAGAAATATTATAAATTGATTTATTACATAAAAAAGAAAAATGGCAAACTTGACATTCCCTCATGAAGATTTTGTTATTGCTAATTAACTTACTATATAATCTCCTTTTCGTGTCAAAAGTAATATGCGAACCAACATGGGGAAGTAGCACAAAGCAATTATACAAGTGGCAACTGCAAGGCAAGAAGATTGTAATACAGCATATGTGCCTGTACCAAATGCAACCACCATTGCTTCCGTGGCAACTATGGTGAGAGTAGAGGCATACTCGAGCAAGTATATCTGCTTCTGGAATTTCTTCAATGACATGATGAAATAGATAAAGATTGCAGACATGGAGTAGACCATGGCCACGGCGTCTGCTATAACAAATGCACCAAAAGCTGGATCTTCTCTAAGGATTGCAGTGCCATCCTTTTCTTTATAGCCACCAGGCAGGGTAAAACCTGCCGCAAAAGTTACTGTTGCAATGAGTGCAGCCACTACCAAATGTGATTGTTTTGCTTTCTGGGTCACACTAATATCTTCGTCACGCACTATGCGTTTTATGTTGATAACCCCTCTTGGATATGGTCCAGCGCCAGAGCCAACATTTTCTGACAATTTTTTTATTTCTTCCTGCAACGTACTAAATAATTACTATGTGTATACCAAAAAGTTAAATGAAAGATCCATAATAATAACAAATAAAAGAGATATGTCAAAGCTCTCTAGCTAGTATGAAACTGACCCATTAAGTACACGAAAAATAAAGTTAATTTTCAAAGTAAGTAAATAGTTGCGGTGAAATTATTTCAGGTAAATAATAATAAAATGAAGTTAATCGGCTACTCTTACCTTAATGTCAGAAAAGTCAAGATTCAATAAGTCTGCATGACTGAACCTTTTGTAGTTAAGGGGAAAACGGTGCTTGTGATTCACGATGTAAACGAAAGCATTTCGGCGGCAACTGACAAGCACATGAAGAGGAGTATGCCCTTGGGAATCCTTCTCGTATAAAAGACTTCTATGCAAGGGATCTTTTAGGAAACTTTCCAGCTCTTTGAGACTTGAACTAAGCATGGCAAAGTGAAGAACATTCCATCCTCTGTTGTCAACCAATTCATAACAATCTGGACATTTAGAAATAATGGTTTTTATTATGATGTCATGCACTTGGGCGGCTGCCAAGTGAAGAGGTGCCATTTTTCTGTTTTTGTCGGCAATATACGCAGCAGATCTATCCAATTCTAATAACTTTAGCACAAGTTTTTTTGAGCAACCATAGTATGCAGCGTAATGAAGTGGAGTCCACCAATTTTCGTCCGTTACATGTATCAAATCATCCTTTCTCTCAAGTAATTTTGTTGTTATATCTGAAAAGAAATTATTAAATAAATAAAAATATAAAACCATACCGTAAATTATTTATTTAATAATACTATAGAAGAACTGATTATAAATTAGGATACTTTTGTTTGAAGGGAATATGCTTTACCTAGATTATCAATCTTGACYGCATAATGCAAAGCCGTCTTTCTAGGTGCACCTYGGGAGSCGTCTGAYTTTTYAACACTTTTCTGTTCTGTCATGTAAGMMATAGAACCAGGAGTTTCATCAGGGCCAATTTYAGAAAGTGGTAAAGACWTGTCTGATTCCAAGAATATTTGCATCACATCGCTATAGCCATGTCGTACTGCCACTTCAAGTGCTGTGCTTCCTTCTTTATCCTTCTTCTGCAGCATTTCATTCACAACTCGTGGCCCGCCCTCTAGGTCGTGTTTAGGGCCAGTTTTTGCGAAGTTAATAAGTCCTTTCACAATCTCAGAGTGCCCGTTTGCTGCCGCAACATGTAGTAGAGTATCACCTTTGACATTAGCTTCCAGGAGTAGTGACGAACATTTTCCAAGTACTTCTCGAATAAATTTAATTGATTTCTTCTCCTTTCGGCGTTGCCTGTATTTTCTGAAGATTTTTCCTCTACAGTTTGAGAATGCCATGATGTGGACATGCAAAATCGTGTTCTTGTTTGGTGTCAGTATGCTTTCAAGTTTTTCCCCTTCGAAGGTTTTTCCTTCACCCTTGACTGCAGCTTTGTGCAAATCAGGATCCATGTGTGCAGTAACGGCCAGCTTACTACTAGACTTCGTGTCGCCGATGCTGCCTGATGCTGCAGTACTAGACAGATTTGAAGGAGAATCCATAACCATAGAAACCGTCTAACAAAGAAAGAGTGGATCTCTTAATAAGAGAATTCAAAGAAAGAAACGAAGCCAAACTAAATCACCTGCAAGGCCAAAGCTGAATCCTACATTAGTACTTTATATATATATAAACACACACACTTAAATATCTGAAAATGCTGCGTATACATTAAATAACAAGTTAGATAGAATGACCTCAAGTTTACGAATAAGGATCATTTCCTTGACTGGGGTTTCTTTAACTTTTACGAATACGAGACATAAGGATTTAAACTTTTGTGGATGATTAAAAGTCTACTCACTTCTCAACAATAATCAATATATATATATATATATAATAACACTACATTTATAAATTCTTCATACAAACTTTAATTTACAAACTGATGTAGCAATATATGATTATATAAGTGGATTTAAAATTTTTAATTTATTAGTTAAGGTTGGTGATGTAACAATTATATTAAAATATCTCATCAATTTTTACAAAGAGTTTGTAAATGTAATTAATACTACTCTTTATTCTAATATTATTTAATGGAGGCTAGCAAGTATCATCTTCTTGCGTCACAGGTGTTAAAAGCTAAAAGAAATTGAAATGTTATAATTGAACTCTAACTTCAGGTTTAAGTTTAATGTAAAATGATTTATTAATATGATCCAAGCTCAAAATCAACCGGCGATCTTGTGTTGAATCCTCCATATTTGCGCTATGTGTATTATTATTGATTATATCTCCCTTCTTGCTTGCATTTCATGTAAGGATTTTCAATAACAAACAAAGAACAAATTAGCACACAAGATTTACGTGAAAAACCCTAAAACGGAAAAAATCACGGGTAGAGAAGAAGAGAAATTTCACTATGAAATAATGGATACACAAGGGGAGATTACAACCTCTATATTTATAGTAGAATATAGAAGTCTTTACTCAACTAGTATAATAGAAGTTAATCACAATTAGGAAAATAGAATCAGGGGCAAATCATAAAATCTAATTCTACTAGAATTCAGGTCACACTCTAACATTTCACATTCTTGTTATATATTAATTAGGGATAAAATGTTATTGAAATTATTTAAAAGGAAATTTTGTAAATTTTGTCTAAGGAAGCTTTTAAGTCAACAAACGGTACTTGTTGATTGTTGAGAAAATATAAATAATAGTCTATTAGTGGGACTATTTTAAGCTTTTGTAAAATCTTATTTTGTTTTGATTCTCTAATTAAATTTTAATTTTTTTTTATTATCTAGTTAAATTGAATATAAAAATATCAAATCTATTGTTTGTTTCTAAAAGAAGACATATGAATAAATGGATATATTATTGGACATATATCTAGTTGTCCAAGTGGCACTTAGTTAGAAAATAAAAATAAAAATAAAAACAAAACCTACTGCTCCCAGGATTTGGTCGATCACAATATCTGAAGGGAGGCAATAATTAAAGCTAAAGTTCCAGGATAAGATATAAAGCTATCTGCTTTTGAAAAAGCTGCCGACAGCTTTCTTTCCGAATAGAATCCTTCACCGAGGGATAAATGATAAAAAAATTTAAAATAATAATAAACAACTATATATTATTTTTGTTTTTAGCTACTTTTATTCAAATCCATTTTACCCTAAATTTTATATCTTAAATCATATGTAATTAATTAATAATTATCAAAAAGAATGTGAAACATGTAATAAATTATATAGTAAATTTAAATTAATATTCCATCATTTAAGATGCATGATTTAAAATAAAATTTTAAAATTGTATAACATAGATTACAATAACCCGATAAAGAATATAATTAAACTTCACACAATAACTATTTAAAAAGGATAAAATAAAAATTTTATTGTATTAACAATTGAGAAGCAACTCCAACCTAGGAATCCTTTTGAGTTCTAATAAATTCATTTGTTGAAGAAGAAGAAAAAGGAAATTAAGATTAGAAATGAAGAAGAGAAGGATAAGATATTACGATAGAGAAATGAACATGATTCAAGTGAAGAGAAACATTATCAAGAAAAAGAGAAAAATAAGTGTGAAATAGAGACAGTGGGGGAATAGAAAATATATTAATAATAAGGATAGATAATATAATATAGGGTAGATTTAAGTATTAATTTATGATGAAAATTGTATAAAATTAATTATTTTATTATATTTAATATTTTTTAATAAAAATATAAATTTTAAGTTAGATTAATGATTTTAATAATAAGAATACATGATAGATTTTTATGTTTTAATACCTGTCATAAAGGTGCGTGTTAAGATTACACTGTAATATAATAAAAAGAAATGATAATATAGTGTGCACTAAGAGCATATGTTAACATATTGATAATTGTGTAAAACTTGCACCATTTAACATTGCATTCAATAATTTTATACGGATAAATTACTAGTTTTGACAAATTGTAATTCTTCAAATGGTATTATATAGTCTTTCTCTTTACATATAGTTCGGGATATATAATAAAGACTATAGGAAAAAAAAAAAAAGTTCCACGTGACACACGTGTTGACGAAATTTGTCAAGTATTTAATAGGATTTTAGTTGTCAAGTTAATTTGTTTTGATATTTTGATCAAGCAGTGAATTTTTTTTTGGTCAAATTTAATGTCAAAATATCAAATTTATCCTTAGTTTCTAAAATAAGACATATATGAACAAATGGATATATTATTTGACATATATCTAAAATTTATTTGTATAGATATCGAGTGATACTCAACAAGTGTTTAGTAATATTGTAATTATCAAGTTAGTGCTCCCAAGATTTGTGGATCTTTCACATTTTCCTTTGATTTTTGGAAGTTCACGGTCTAGATGCAATCACAATATCTAAAGGGAGGCAGATGAATTCGCCATGTATTACTGTATCAATGATTGGGGAGCTTATCATTAAAGCTAAAGTTCCTGGACAAGATATGAAGCTATCTGCTTTTGAAAAAGCTGCCGACAGCTTTCTTTTAGAATTTTATACAACGTCGTTTACAATAATCCAATAAAGAATCCAAGTTCTTGGTGATAAGGATGGAGGAGCTGCCTGTCAAATGATTTTCCATAATAAAATCTGTGAAAAAAGAAAGGTAGGAAATTTAAATAGAATTACTTTAATATTATAATTCTCATACTCATTTTTGTATAATAAAAATCAATTCAATATTGCATTTCAATAATTTTAAACCATAAATTACTATTTTTGACAAATTATGATTTATGAAATATAATCTTCAAATGATTTATGATGTGAATTATATTTGTTAATATTGATTAAGATATTAATTATACATTTAAAAATTCATTAATATTAATATTTTATTGCTAAGTTTAATTATGTTTTAAATATTATATTTCAGCTTAATTTGATGATATTTATGTTTAGTATGATGTAGGATTAAATATGGTAAAAAGATGCAATCAAGGGGGTGAAGTGCAAAATAGAAGAACCTTTGTGGTACAATGACAATCATGAGGGACTTAAATGATATTTACCAATTTACTTTCATAATCTTAAAAGCCTGTATAGTTGACATGGAGGATGACAAGTATGATTTTTTATATTTGAGATTTTTTGACAATAAGGACTGAATTTAAAATATGGATTAAAATATCTCTAAATTCAATACATCTTGAGAATTTTATTAGTATTTTAATTTTTCAAGATTTATTTGTTAATTAAATTAATCATAAAAACAGAATAATCAATATTTAATCTATTAATATATATTTACTCTAATTTTTTAAAAAAAATAATCAAATTTAATAAAATTATCCTTAATATTTGTATATTAAAAAAATTATATATATAATTTAACTATATTTGGGTCACCTCTTATAAGGTTCAAAGCTCGGGTGCATAGATAACATCAAACGAGACGAAGGCACAGCAAAACTTTATTTCAAAGGGGAAAAAAAAAATTAATAAGTACTGCAAAGTGGAGTAAAAGTCATTGTATGATAACACATGCTTCGTCCCAATTTGTCTGGACTTTTTCATGCACATTTTGTTCCTTCAAAGATGGGCCCTTCAATTTTATTTGTTTACAGAAGCTTTGGGCTGTGTGTCCGCGCACTTATCCCTTTGGGGTAGCACTACGCGTGTGCAATGACCAATTTATCTCTAACTCTGTCCATGTGATTTATCACCTTTTGAATGACTTCTTTATGTTGTAATTAGGTTAATGAGATTTTTTCAAGTCCTATGAACTACAAAAATTTATGAAAATTTTGAAGCAATTGAGGGCAAATTGTATTATTTTTCTATCCCTGTTTAGCTTCAATTTGTATCATTTTCAATCCTCAATATTTTAGNTTACTTATTAAACAAATAAAACACTAATTAATCAGAAATAAATAAATAAAATATCAAAAAATAAATTTAATATAAATTGTGCTCAACCAGTGTGCTTGAAGGTAGGAGATAATGAGTACTTGTTGCCGAACAACGGCAATTGTGAGCTGAATTTAAGTATTATTTTCAATTCTAAAGTTGAATGCAATTAAAGTCTTACCCATTTGATTACGTTCAACTATGAGTTTATGTTGGCAAATTCAACTACAAAATCAATAAAAGTTTGAACTTTGATTGCATGTTTGGGCAAGAAAGTTATGTCGAACTCTCTCATTTCAATATTCCATTTGATTATGTTCAACTATGAGTTTGTTTCTTTTTTATTTTGAAGCATTGTAACTTTAGACTAAGTTCAAAACAAACAGATAACTACAACCCTGATCATAAATGTATCTTTAAAGTTTTTGGTTACAACATTTCAAATTAAAATATTCCTACAATATCAAGAAATTAAATATATACAACTATGTATTATAATATACATACTAAGAGAACCAAGTTGAGTTCCCCATTATTATGCTTAATTTTCTCACAACCCAATCAATATGCACAAGAAATACTATATATTAATTTATTACATAAAAAAGAAAACTGGCAAACTTGACATTACCTCATTATGAAGATTTAGTTATTGCTAATTAACTAACTATATAATCTCCTTTTCGCGTCAAAAGTAATATGCGAACCAACATGGGGAAGTAGCACAAAGCAATTATACAAGTGGCAACTGCAAGCCAAGAAGATTGTAATACAGCATATGTGCCTGTACCAAATGCAACCACCATTGCTCCCGTGGCAACTATGGTGAGAGTAGAGGCATACTCCAGCAAGTATATCTGCATCTGGAATTTCTTCAATGACATGATGAAATAGATAAAGATTGCAGACATGGAGTAGACCATGGCCACGGCGTCTGCTATAACAAATGCACCAAAAGCTGGATTTTTTCTTAGGATTGCAGTGCCATCCGTTTGGTTATAACCACCAGGCAAGGTAAAACCTGCCGCAAAAGTTACTGTTGCAATGAGTGCAGCTACTACCAAATGTGATTGTTTTGCTTTCTGGGTAACACTAATATCTTCGTCACGCACTATGCGTTTTATGTTGATGACCCCTCTTGGATATGGTCCAGCGCCAGAGCCAACATTTTCTGACAATTCTTTTATTTCTTTCTGTAACAAATTAAATAATTACTATGTGTACCAATAAGTTAAATGAAATATCAATAATAATAACTAAAAGAGATATGTCGAAGCTCTCTAGCTAGCATGAAACTGACCCAATAAGTACACGTAAAA
The DNA here is from genome assembly GCA_026212285.1 of Bursera cuneata. Classification (NCBI taxonomy): domain Eukaryota; kingdom Viridiplantae; phylum Streptophyta; class Magnoliopsida; order Sapindales; family Burseraceae; genus Bursera; species Bursera cuneata. The sequence continues at coordinate 3,552 of JANLJB010001135.1, read as the reverse complement.
TAAAGTTAATAAGCAAAGGAAGTAAAGAGTTAAGGTGACATTATTTCACGTAAATAATAATAAAATGAGTTCTCTTACCTTCAACTTAGAAAAGTCGAGATTCAATAAGTCTTCATGACTGAACCTTTTGTAGTTAAGGGGAAAACGGCGCTTGTGATTCACAATGTAAACGAACGTATTTCGGCGGGAACTGACAAGCACATGAAGAGGAGTATACCCTTGGAAATCCTTCTCATACAAAAGACTTCTATGTAAGGGATCTTTTAGGAAACTTTCCAGTTCTTTAAGACTTGAACTAAGCATGGCAAAGTGAAGAACATTCCATCCTCTCTTGTCAACCAATTCATAACAATCTGGACACTTAGAAATAATGGTTTTCATTATGATATCATGCCCTTGGGCGGCTGCCAAGTGAAGAGGTGCCATTTTTTCCTTTTTGTCGGCAATATACGCAGCAGATATATCCAAGTCTAATAACTTCAGCACAAGTTTTTTCGAGCAACCATAGTATGCAGCGTAGTGAAGTGGAGTCCACCAATTTTCGTCTGTTACACGTATCAAATCCTTCTCTCTCTCAAGTAATTTTGTTGTTATATCTGAAAAGAAATTATTAAATAAATAAATATATAAAAACCATACCCTAAATTCTTCATTAAGACGAGCTTTTTTCAAAAATAATATGGAAGAAAAATTTTCAGATTTTAGTGTTTGAAATTTTTAAAGAAATTTTCTCATTTTGTTTTCTTAGGTTTCTATAATTAATTATAATATCTATCTTATTTTGTAAAAGATTAAAGTATATAACCCAAAAGATTAAT
>JANLJB010001134.1:20929-65499 GCA_026212285.1 Bursera cuneata | reverse complement strand
TGCCTCCGGTGAGTCTGGTAGTGGCCTTGGTTTGCCACGCTCGGCCTTCTTTCGCCGCCGTTTTCTCCGCCTGCAACTGGGACGTGCTGTGCTCCTGGCAGGTTGAACAATTACGGGGGATTGATAAACGAGGGAGGGGTGTAATTACGTTTCTAACCTTTTTTAATTAAAATTATTTAACGTCTGTTATATATTTGGGGGTTTAATGTTAGTTTACTATAACTATGGGACTACATGTTTTTTATGAATGTAATTGGGGGCTTAGAGTAAATTTCCCAAAACAAAAGTGAACCAGTTTTTTTAAACAGTAATATTATAGATAAAAAATTTATATCGTAACTTTATATTACACCTATAATATAATATCATATGAATGATAATATGAACTTATTAATATTTATTATTTTAATTTTTATATATTCATCTTAACATTTATATGATGTTACATCAATTGAGATATATATTTTATATTTATAACGTTATTTTTTCTTAAAACATCAATTGGCTCACAACATTTTATTCATTTTTTACTTGTCAATGTCTTATAAGTTACTGTATGTTTTAACTAATAAAAAATGTCCACCTTTATGGTATAAACCTTGACGAGCAATACTCTTCTCCACCAACTCCAATAATTCGTTTGTTTATGGTAAATAATGCTCCAGATGTCGCTATACGTCTAATTTCACTCTTATATAAGCGATTGGTTTCGTTCCCACCACAAATGAGTATCAAACCTAATAAAAGAATCGTAAAATATAAGATAACAGACATTAACGATTGAAGTGATCAATCTTTGTACTTTACTTTTCAATTAAATTATTAAGTACATATTACTTTCATGAATTCGAGGATAAGAATAATATATTATTAAGTGTATGGCTTTCTCAAATTAATCAGCAAAGAAAAAGCAAAGAAACTTGCACAAAGTAATGTGGGGACTGTCCACTTTCTACCCATCATGTGTCCACTTATACCACAATCAACCTCTTAATCTCTTATCAATTATAAGAAAATAGACTACTTTTTGTACCAAAAAGCAAGCCATGTGGCAAGGTGTTTATAATAATTTACATTTATAAAAACTTTCGGAGATGAAATAGAATTGGGACTAGCACTATAAGTGTATCTCCTTCGAATCTATAATGTAATTAAAAATATTGTTAAAAGAAGGGAGCAATGCATGCATGGATGGAAGAGATCCTATTGGCCACTCATAATAGTGATGGTCGGTTATTAATTGTTTTAGCTTACGAGAAAGCTACATTTAAATATTAAACCGTCAAAACCTATATTGACTATCACATTCATAAGCTCACGAACACAAAATTGACAACAAATAGGAAAGGTTCAGACACTAAAGTAATGGTGGTAGTTTATGGAAGATAAGCTTTCTATATTATGTATATAATTATATAATTTTAAATTAAAAATGGTTAAATTTTGTATAGTTTTATATCGCTTTTCTGGATATAGAATAGTTCCATCTCGAGTCCACCAAATCGCCTAGGTTGAAGAATGTGCAACATTATAATTTATATATGCTAATCCACTTTATAAGTCGGCAGGAGAATTTTGTTCATGAAAGCCAACACTTTGCTTATATTAATTATAATATATTAATGCTGGCCATTAGACTGCAAGCAAAAGCAAGTGTATTAAGAAGAAAAACATGATTATAATTTCGTTTAAGTGGGATTGTGATTTGTGAAGCAGAGAAGAGTCACATTGTGAAAGTGGGCCTGGGCCCGGGCCTAGAGTCCAATAGGAGACCACCTTGGACCAATGAAAGACGGACGAACGTAAATGAGGTTCCATTATGTAAAGCAACGCAGGTAGTTATTGGTCAACGTCGTCCATGACGGTTAAAGGAAGTTGAAGTTAATTGGCGGCTGAGTTTCTTCCTTTTACCTGTCTTGGTTATTCGTACTCAGGGAGTTACAAATCATCAAGTGTTTACAAAGCAAAGTACTTGATTTTGTCGTGTAGAATCGGAAGCAATGGAAGCAGAAGCAAGTTGTATATATACAAATCCACAAATCCCCTCTATTGAATTATTGGTTTTAATATAATATGGCAACAGCCACAGAAGTTGTAACGTGCTAGTTGATGGGAAGAACTTTTCTTATATGCTTACCATATATTATTCTTATCGAGGTGTTGTTTTTTGATTTGTCACGATTCTCATGTGCATATGGTTACCTAAAATAAATGTTTCAACATTATGCATAGTCCAAAGGAAAAATGTATATATAGTATGAGACATTAATTAGTTAATTACCCATTAAAGGAGTATTTTCGGAGATTATATAAAAATTATGTGGAAACATATTCAACATTAAGATTACTAACAAGTGAAAAATAAACCACATCATACAAAGATAGGTGTCGTTTACATCTCTTTCTTCATTCTTCCCATATCCTTGCCTATACAAGGATGTTTATCCCCTATGTCTAATCTCTCTCATACCATAATTAATTTTTAACCCCGTAAACAACTCTATTAACCTATTTCTTCTACTTTTCCTACAGCTTGTAGAATTCAACTTGAATTAGGAAACGAGTCACAATCCCAATAGATTATATATTTAACTAAGCACTATAGAAAAAGCTTTCAAAACTATACGAATGCCTCTCTTTCTAAAACAACAAACAAATCAACCAAATTCTTATTATTAATTTTTGACCTCTCACAGATTGTTAGGTTATGTATCATGCTAAGCCTTATTTTGTTGAGTGATTTAGTGGTAGTATCAGGATAATGGTTTTTCCTTATTTAATTTTAAAAGGAAATCAAAACAAGAGTCCCGTGTCTATTCGAAGTAAGTCAGATCAATCCTTCTCCCCACAACTCTATATATAGCACAGCTCTCGATACTTGTACATCACTTCACATCTTTCAACTACGCTTTCTCTTTCTCACATCAACTTCATCAAGGTATGCTTCACTTTCTGCTTCTTTTAATTTATCTATCCATTCATCCCTTTGTTTCTCTCCGCAACACATTTACGAATGACGCCCTATATACAAAATCCCATCATTCTTGACTCTTAATAAAATGACTCTTCTTGTGTTTTGATTTTATATCAACACTATAGCACGAAGTTATTATGTAGCGGCACAAGAAGGATTCTAGCCGTTATTTGATCGGTGCTTTTTGCTTTGTGTTAATATTTTATGGTCTCCGGCAAGCCAGAGAGGAATATATTGTTGAGTACTTGAGGCTGTTTGATTCTTTTTATGATAAAGAACACGATGTTGGATACTTGATAAATCTTTGAGATAATTCACTCTGAACCGATACGAGTTCATGGATGTAGATATGTTTCTGTTGAACAGTACTCATGAGTGGCCGGGAAAAAGGAAAAGAACACTAGTATGGTCATTAGAAGTGCCATATATTTTATTCCTAAAAAGCTTAGGAGATCATGGAGTAGGCCTTAATATTTGGGTGAATCGTAAAGCAAGATTTCTTTCCCTTTTATGGCTTATAAAATAGAGAAACTGCTTTATCAAGCATGCAAATGGTTTCCCTAGTACATTGTTTACAGTTTAGGAGATAAGTTACTTTCTTGTTTCTGCATGAAATATCCACATTTCAATTAAAGGCTAAATCAAGTAATATATTATTGATTTGTGAGTATCACATAAATTATGATGATGTGAAGTAAAGATTGTAATGAATGCCAATTCTCTTATTAAATCACTTTACTTATTTATTCTATAAACATGCATAGAATTACTTTGTAAAATAATTCATTGTATTTGTAGCAGCATTTCTTTTATGCATGTATATTCTCATGCAGTTTCAATCCTTAATTTAATATTTGATGTACCGGCTTTCATCAGGAAATGGGAGCACAGTCACAATCACAACCTCCTTCAAATGTGGAATCCATCTTGGCAGCAAGATTCCATGAGAATGGAGAAGAAGCTATGTTGGATTCTTATAATGAGTGGCTGGTAAACTTCTCATTCTCATTCATAATTTACAATGTTAGATCTTGATCTCATCATCACTTATAGTATACAAAATGCATATATTAGCTGCAGGCTTTGTCGGTGTTTCGCCTTATTGCTTATTTACATTCTTGTCGTGTTATTTATTTATGCTTCTGGAGTTCTGGTGGCTCACAGGCCAAGCATCCTTCGGCCTTGGACACCTTTGAACAGATAATAGCAGCAGCAAACGGTAAAAAGATAGTTGTGTTTCTGGACTATGATGGAACCTTGTCACCCATTGTAGAAGATCCTAATCAAGCTTTCATGTCTGATATGGTAATATTAAATTCTTCTTATATATGTCATGCCTGATTTCATAATCAATTAATGTATACCATATACAAGAAGGGTCCTGAATTGATTCTTCCATTGTCTACATGTTCTTGAAAAGATTAGAAACATTACTAGCAACCAAACATATGAATCTTTATCTTGTTGAATTGCAGATGCGTTCTGCAGTAAATGAAGTTGCACAATTTTTCCCCACTGCAATCGTCAGTGGAAGGTGTATTGACAAGGTAAATTAACGGACTACATCGCTGTTGATTCTAATGTACATCCAAAACTTGTTAACAACTAAACGTTTATGTATATGTGTTTCGTTTCATCTAGGTGAATGGATTCGTGCAACTAAAGAACGTGGTATATGCCGGAAGCCATGGGATGGATATATCAACTCCATCAGGCTCTTTCAAGCATAAAAACCACAGGCATGAGATTAGAACTGTTGATGAACAGGTTACTTAAATTTGTTAATACACATTAATTTACTTTCTCAACATTATTCGATCAGAATTAATCTTTAATAGTGGAAGAAATTCGTTAATTACATTGTGAATTAAAACAAAAATCTTCTCATCAAGAATACATTCAATGACACTAAAGCTGTCATATTAACATGAACTGAAGTCTAGTAGTCCCTGATACGTATTCCCTTGACATGTCCCATTTTGTTTTACAGGGCAATGAAGTTGTTCACTTTCAACCGGCACAAGAATTCTTGGGCACAATTCAAGAGGTAAACTATAGATATATACCATGATCTATGTAATTTTTCTTCATTGGTTGCATATATATGTACACTCTGATGATTGAGTATCTTAGAATTTGTATCGTCCTTTTCTTTCTATCTTCTCATTGTTTCTTGTAGATAATCCAGGTGCTCAAAGAAAAGGTAAAGACTGTTAAAGGTGCCATGGTTGAAGACAACAAGTTTTGTATCTCTGTGCACTTCCGTTGTGTTAACGAAGAGGTAATATACCACCACACAGCCAAATTTATGAAACACTGGATTTCCATGTTAATCAGTTGTTTTAAACTATAGGATTTGGACAGCCTTAAAGAAATGGTAAATTCTACTGTGAGATCTTACCCAGAGTTTCGCATATCAAGTGGTAAAAAGGTATATCATAAGTTGTTTCAATTATCAAGAGTCTACAATAATTGTTGTAATATGTGTGTGAATTCTTATATCATGTATCATGGTATTTGATTAATCAAATAGGTAATGGAGATACGGCCTTGTATCAATTGGGATAAGGGTCGAGCTCTGGAGTATTTGCTCGACACTTTTGGTTTCAAGAGCTCCTGCGATTTTCTTCCAATGTATATAGGAGATGATAAAACTGATGAAGATGCTTTCAGGGTACAATAGTTATTCAAACATTTTATGTTTATATATATGTCTATTCTCTATTGTTAATCTGAACGTGTATAATTAATTAATTGTAGGTTATCAAACGTATTGGACGAGGTTATTCCATTATTGTTTCTTCCGATCCTAAGGAGACAAAAGCTTCTTATTCTTTACGTGATCCTGATGAAGTAATGTCATTTTTACTGCAACTTGCAAAATGGAAGAAGAGTTCGATTTGAATCAATTAGTCTTTTATGTTACTGAGAATAGATATGAAAATCAGATCAGGGTCTTAAATGCAACTCGTTTGTAGCTGGTTTGCTTATTTTTATTTAGCAAATTAGCATGATGAAGTGTGACAAAATGTCCACAATTACTAGAAATGAGATCCCTCCATACAAATATTTATTAGGATACTTTTGTGTGTAGAAGCAAGAAAACTAGAAGGCTTCTCCAGAAAAATAATTTTTGTTATTTAAGATCAATTAGAGGCTAATTACAATTTCTGTTTCCTTTTTTGTTTGTGGTGCCATATCTAACCTTATCAATCAATTACAATGGTTCGAAATTAACTTTCGAGGTATCGATTCAAAATAGTTTATGATTACAACGTAAGTAAAATTAGCTTATGAAGTTGATTTTCTTCTAACGACATAAAATAAAATAATTTATAATTACAACGTAAGTAAAATTTGTAATATTAATTTAAAATAGTTTATGATTGATAAAATAGTTTATTAATCATAAAATAGTTTATGATTAATATTAATATTAATCATAAAATAATTTATGATTACAATGTAAGTAATATTAATCATAAAATAGTTTATGATTAAAGTTGAATAACAAGAATGAATTTGTTACTTAGGTTATACCATGAGGGAGAATGAGTTTGTTACTTAGGTTATACCCTGAGGGAGGATGAGTTTGTTATTTAGGTTATACCTATCTTAAAACGACGCAGTTTCAGTGATGGAGCGAGAAGTTAAAGAAACAAAAACGACGCAGTTTTTGGTTGCTTAAACCCTATCTAAAATCCTGACTCACCACCAGTAACCTATCAAAATTAAACCCTGGAACAAAACCCTTATCCTCCCTCTCAAGTCTCTAACAATAATACCCAGCTTCCGGCGAAATCTCGCCATATCAACAGGGAATTCTGAACTGGAAACCGGTAATTGCAGGATCTGCTATGCCCATTAACGTATTTCCGCATCTACGCTTTCTCCATCCATCTCTTAAAGTCGCCCGTTTTCCTTCAATGAATCTCAAACCCGCCTTCCACTCTTCAGTATCCACACCCGCTTTTCGTCGGATCTTTCCTTTTAAACTCAAATACCTAGGATTAGCCACTTCCGTTAACCAGCAACAGCTCGGTGTACGGAGGTTATCCACACGCTCGTTTCGTCCAAGACCGGCCTCCGGGTCAAGCTCTGAGTTCTCTCGTGACCGCGAGAGCGGTAGAGGAGAAATCCGCGCTTCCAAGAGTTTGATTGAGGACGAGGCGGAGCTTAGTGACTGGGTAAGCGAGTTTGGGTCGGACGAGTTCAGCGGTAAACGCGCTGCCAAAGGCGATGGAGACTCAGATTTCAGGAGGGGAGGGAATAGGGGCGGTAGAGGTAGAGGTTCGTTTTCCATGAAGAGGAGAAGAGAGAGTGACTCAGACGAATTCTCTGAGTCAAAACGGAATTCAGTTAACTCGTTTTCTAGGAATAATAATTCTAGGTTTAATGGGAGGTTGAATAGTGACATGGAGGATGATAATCGGGATTCTTATTCGCGGAAAAAGAATCATGGATCCGAAAGAAGAAATGTGAGTTCTTTTAGGGAGAGGAGAAATGAAAGAAAGGATCGAGGGGGTAGATTGGAAAGAGAAAATGTGAATTCTTTTAGGGAGAAGGAAATTGAAAGAAGGGATAGAGGGGCTTTCAAGAAAGAAGGAACAAATTTGAGTAGAGAACCTAAATTTTCGGACGATGATGTGATTGAGGAGAGAGGGAGAATAATGAGTGGTATTGGGAATTTGCTTGGTGACGAAGTTAGTGACTTTGATGAGGATGAAGAAAATGACGATAATGCAAGGAGTTCGATTGGATTAGATAAGGAGTTTGCCGTGAAAAGTGTGGAGAGAAGTTCAACGGGAGCATATGAATCTTATTTGAGTGAGAGCAGGTATGCTGTTGAAAGATTGTTTATTTAAAAGTTAAACTTTTACATATTATTATCACTTTGCTTTACTGAAAATATTATTTAGCTCTGCACTCAGTTTACTGTCTTGCATTTTAAATATCCATCTTTTTGAGGCCTGCAGATTTGATCAATGTTCGATCTCTCCCTTGTCACTAAAAGGAATCAAGGATGCTGGATACGAGAAGATGACAATAGTACAGGAGGCAACTCTTCCAGTTATACTCAAAGGTTCACTTTTATTGTGTAATTATAACTTCAGAGAAGGAAATTTACTTAGTTACTATTAAATTCTTTTTATCCTAAGAGAAACAATTTCTTTTCTTGTGATCTTTGAGTAAACATGTCAAATAGTCAGTTTTTGTTACGTTTTGACCACTGTTGACTATCAAACAGAAATGCTGTAGTAGTCCAATTCACATTTGCAAACCTTTTCAAAGAAAAAGACATTTTTAACCTAAGTCCTTATTTTTTAAGTCATAAGGAATGTGAAAACTTGTGGAGCGGACTTGTTATCTTCTCTGCAAAATGGATTATATGTGGCTGCAGAGCATGATAAGGAATTTACCTGCAGCTGAAAATAATTTTAGATTTCTTCTCTGTAAGAACGATAACAAGATTAATGTGTGAGGTTGGCATTATGTCAGTTTGATATTCTCTTGTTCACATGAGTACCATCTTGTTTTGAACTATGCCTCTTGCTCCTCTAATGAATTGATGGTGCCTTATAGTGAACCAGAGTTCACTAAAGTAACTTTCTTTCCAATAGTCATATGTGGTTCTCTCCATTTTGTTTTAGTGCATCTTCCTATTCACTCTGATGATGGTGGTTATTCTAATTTATTCTGTTTTCCAGGTAAGGATGTTCTTGCTAAGGCTAAAACCGGCACTGGAAAAACTGTAGCATTTTTGGTAAGATACTCTTTTTAGCCTCTAACCATATAGCGAGACTGTATGCAGAATCCCACCTATAAGTCAACTTTTTCTGGTCCTTTCAGGTTTTCTAATCATCTATATTTTTGCATTTAATCATTAAAATGTTAAGTCTCTTTCATAAGAATTGACATACTGTCTTAAATAGAAATCATGCTTTCCCTTTGAGAAATTACTAAAACCTGCACATTACCTTTAGAAAATAGGAGAAATAGAGTAAGGAGTGTGGTAGAGATTCATCACTAGAAAAGTGATACAAGAATTATTTCTGTTCTATTAATTTGGACTGGAATTGACCATTTGAAGTTATCTGTGGATCTGGAAGGAGCAAAATATTCATTCACTTACTTGAAGTTTTTTGTCTCAGCTTCCTTCTATTGAAGTTGTCGTAAAATCTCCTCCTGTTGTTCGTGATCAAAAGCGGCCCCCAATCCTTGTGCTTGTAATATGCCCTACCCGAGAGCTCGCATCTCAAGCTGCTGCGGAAGCTAACACTCTATTGAAGTATCATCCATCGATTGGAGTTCAAGTTGTGATAGGAGGTACAAGGCTTGCTCTAGAACAAAAGCGTATGCAAGCAAACCCTTGCCAGGTTAGTTTCTTTTCATCATCATAGGACATCCATCATGTTTAATTGCCATGCCATTTATTGCAATGTCGCTGGAGATCCAATAGACCAAATACTAAACCAAACCATTTATCCTTATTGTTTTAATATTTTCTTGAACTTTTAGCATGTCATGCTCTGGGCACAAAAGGAGAGAATCAAAATGTCTTGGTAGATTGGTTGTCTAGATTTTGTCTTCTCAATGTATTGTGTTTACTTGAGGATTCCAAGCTGTTGAACCAATCAGAATTGTTGAGATTCAAAGATTCCCCTTATTGTCATCTAATTGATCACATAAGGTTTCAATTTCATTTAACTTAACATAAAAGTGGAGGTTTTATCCTCAGAGCAAGTGCTGCATATAGTAGTGCCTGGTTAGTGACACCTTGTAGTCATCTCCATCATGGAATAGTGAGGAGAGGGTTAGATTTTCATGCTTTCAAAACTCACAGATTCTTGTCGCAACACCTGGAAGGCTCAGAGACCATGTTGAGAATACTGCAGGATTTGCAACAAGGCTTATGGGTGTGAAAGTTCTTGTACTTGATGAAGCTGATCATTTATTGGACATGGGATTTCGTAAAGACATCGAGAAGATAATTGATGCTGTTCCAAAGCAACGACAAACACTCTTGTTTTCTGCTACGGTTCCTGAAGAGGTTTACTTCTTATCTTGAGTTTACGTTATAATATCTTGTAGATTTCTAGAAAATACTAAAGGTGCTTTATGGTTTGAAGGTCAGACAAATTTGTCATATAGCTTTGAAAAGAGATCATGAATTTGTCAATACTGTTGAAGAGGGAACTGAGGAAACACATTCACAGGTAGGTTTTTTGATGACTCTGTCCAATAACTTAATTTTTTTTTTTTAATTGGTAAGTCCACTCTTAAATATTGGATCATTTCAGGTCAGACAGATGCATTTAGTTGCTCCATTAGACAAGCACTTTCCCCTTCTGTATGTTCTTCTGAAAGAGCATGTCGCAGATAACGTGGACTATAAGGTAAACATTTGGTCCATAATCATGTTATCCAAACTACCTTTTTTAGATTTTCCCTGAAATTTTATTCAGTATTTTCTGGTTATTGTGACATGATTTAGACAGCTGTGGAGTCTGACCATTGGTTTTACATTTATGGAGATAGTCTTTTAGATTTTTGGAATATACACCTCTTGAGCTACTATTTATTATATAATTTTTAGCTGTCACTGAAATCAACATCTCCATTTTTGGGGAAAATGTCGATTGATTTGTGCAGGTTCTTGTATTCTGCACTACTGCTATGGTAACCAGATTGGTTGCCGACCTTCTTGGTGAGCTGAAGCTTAATGTTAGAGAGATTCATTCTAGAAAGCCACAGAGTTACAGAACCAGGGTTTCTGATGAATTCCGTAAGTCAAAGGGTCTCATTCTTGTGACTTCTGATGTATCTGCTCGTGGAGTTGATTATCCTGATGTTACCCTTGTCATTCAGGTATAGAACATAATCTGCAAGAATATATATATATATATATATATATATATATATATAATGTTCAAGCTTTGTGGGCATCAATAAAAAATACACAACTTTTTATTGTGGATTTCATATGACGGTTATTTTTTGCAATTGTAGATGGGCTTGCCAGCTGATAGGCAGCAATATATACATAGACTTGGCCGAACTGGACGTAAAGGTAAAGAAGGGCAAGGCATATTGTTATTGGCACCTTGGGAGGAATTCTTTTTATCAACCATCAAGGATTTGCCAATGACAAAAGCTCCTGTACCTTCGGTAGATCCAGACACAAAGAAAAAGGTAAAGTTTTTCTTTTCTGCATCGAGCTTGTTTTACGAGTCTTCTTATTCTTAACGAATTTTTCTGTGGAGCAGTAGTGAATTGAAAAAAGATTACTATTTTTGGTACCAAAATTCTTATTTATTGAGAAGTAAATACCAGTTTAAATCTGCGAAAATGCTAACGCATATTTAACAGGTGGAACGTGCGCTTTGTCATGTGGAGATGAAGAACAAAGAAGCAGCCTACCAGGCCTGGCTTGGTTATTACAATTCCAATAAGAAAGTGGGCAAGGACAAATATAAGCTTGTGGAGCTTGCAAATGAATTCAGTCGAAGCATGGGGCTTGATAACCCTCCAGCCATTCCCAAACTTGTTATTGGCAAGATGGGCCTTAGGAATATCCCTGGCTTGCGCCCCAAATAGATTCTGAATCAAAAAAGTGTCAACCGTCCGGGTTCATTTTTGTAAAAGATTGTAGAAGGAAAATTCCATCTGCAACATCATCAAAATCGATTTAGTTTATTCGAAATTTCTTTATAAATCAAACTTGGTATATGTTATTCAAGTTTTTAAGCGTTTAATGCAAGTTCACTTTGATTAGCATTTTGTGTGTTTATTTTAATTTAGGATCAAACGCAGAGTGCAAGATGGATGTATCCAATGCAACAAACACAATTGGGTCCATTTAACTGAAAAGTGCAATTTGGTTTTACTAATCAAGAGACGACCCATTGTTTCTTTTAATTATATTCCCTTGTCCATTGTCCAGTGAATGTTTTTTCTTTAAATTTTTTAATTTTAGGAAATATTTTATGGGATGATTATAACATAAAAGATCTATACTTGTATTATGAAGCATTGCGTTCACAAATTCATCAATGTTACCAGAATCGGATCCTACTTGCGAAGAAATCGTTCACACACATTACCTTTACCATAGTATTAAGGCTTTTTTTGCCTGGTATAGTAGCAGCCATTTTTCATCAAAACATTTCAATTTACAGTATTTTGCCATCAATTCCACTAAGAGAAGAAAAATTTTGCCACAAATTCCACTAGGAGAAGAAAAATTGCAAAATACGAGACATTTCCCCTTCACTTCTGAAGCACTTTTATTCATGTAGGTCAACTGTATAATTTAACTTCCAATTTCACATTGACCGTTGCCCAAAAACAAAAACCTGCCAACCAACTTTTCTACCTGTGAATCTAGAACGAAAAACAGTTAATAGCAGAAGCTAATCTATCAAACAAGAATAACTTTCTCATCTAATCTTATCTTCTTGGTGGTGATATCAATTCACCAATAACTTCTTAAACAAGAGTTCATAGTTGAATGCTAGTAGGCCGAACTTTATGAATCAAAAAGCTACTACATTCTATAAAAGAAATCATGACAGAACAAATTTGTAACATGATAAAAACCTAAATTTCTAAACTTGAGTGTATTATACTTAGTGGAGTTACAATGTGTGGAATCCTAAAATGAAAACCTAATTATCGAGTCCTCGCATGCCACTTCAATGCCTGTCTGTTATATCATTCAAGACAAGGCAGGTTAGAAAATGAACTCCGAGTGTACATACAAGCGCATGAATGGGTGACCTTTCCACGAGGAATCATAACTATTCATCGATCACAACTAAAATGTCCCATTCATGGGTGAGGAGAGACCAAAAAATCCTGGTAATGGTAGGATTTTCTCATTGTAGTTCTCCCCACCATCAATCTCTCCCTGGTTAGGAAAAGCAAGAGGAGGGAAATCCTCATCTTTCAATTGATAATTCATCTGGGCCACTGATCTGGCAATAAAATCAAAGCCCCCTGTTAAGATGATAAATTGACAGCCATCACAAAACAATCCCAGTTGGACAAAAAGTAATTGATAAAAATAAATAAATAAAAAACTGAAAGATATTTACTTCTGCATAAGTCCTATACCGGTAAAAGTATAGATCAACATATCGTATAACAAGTATTATAGCTACTACGTGTTCCTATCTTTTCAAGAGACCATTATCTCCATACTCTCATAATTAATTAAATTCAAGCTGCCAAAAAGCAACTGGCAGCAATTTTGCCTGGCGAGTGCCTGTGAAATATTGCATGGTACAAATTAATTGTGACCGCCAATTCACAGTCGACCTAATCATATCCAACAATAACTGCATTTGAAAAACAAAATCATCAACTTACCTCTGAACTTGGGGGGAGGGCTGATCTGGTGGAGACCGTTGATCTGAGGTGCTATAATACCTCTGCTCTTCGAAAGTCCCACTCGACCGGCTTCCCTCACTTAGCTGTGATACTTCATTCACACCTGGGAAACCCAGTGGTCCAAGAGACCCAAACTCTAGCTGTTCAGCAGGAGAACCATAAGCAGCATTATGATCATAAGGATACAACATTACAACAGGTGGGATGGTAGGTCCATTCAACGGCACCCCATTGGGATTCATGGCTGAGAGTGGATACATGCCATATGCAACATTGGTTGAACCACTCTGCGTGGAGTTTGTGCGAAGTGGGCCATTTTGAGTGGGGAATGAAGGGAAGGTTTCGTGCCTATGTGAACCCCAAGCCCTGTCAGCTCGACTCTCAGTTGCTGTCAACCGGTCTGGCCTTGAGTTTGACTTCTCAGCTTGGTTGCGATTATGGCTGCGCCCAGAAGCTCGTGACTTCGAATTGACATTCCAGCTTCCCTCTCTCTCATTGTGTTGGTCACTTCTGTCATGGCTATAATTTCCCCTTCTGTTACTATTAGAATGCCGTTCCCTCGACGAAACCTTCTGAAATGAACAAAACAAAACGTGAGATATATTAGAACATTATAGTATCACAAAACACAACCCATCCCTAAAATTTTCCAAATCACTCTTGACCACATTTTGTTGACATTATTTACATTGCTAGAACATTATCTTCCACTGTTTGCTTGCTAGTAGCTCACAACAAAAGGAAGTAGCCAAGTATAACTTCTCAAAAAGATGGGGCAACTTCTTTGGGCAAACTTTAGTTGCAGTGTGGGGGTGAGGACCTTTACCGTAGTGGGAATACTAAGATTGTGAACACCAATACTAATATAGCTAATATGAGAAAAACTTTCATTTTTTAACTTTCTAAGGCTCCATCATCACTGATGGTGCCACTGATTAAACAAATTTAAGTATGCAAAACCAAAGAGCATTGCGTTTCAATCACATAACCCATATAATAATCATATAAGTAGCAATATCCGAAAATGGGACATCTTTAGTTTCTAAACATGGTATGTAGTGGCCCTCACGGTCCTACAAATTGCAATTCTTCAAGAATATCACTCCATTTTTCAGGGAGGAAGGGAAAAAAATGCTGCATGGAAAACAATACCCACAAACATTAATTTATACTGGAATCTCAAACCGCTGATGAATCAGTCTTCAGCAAGCAACAACTTATAAATAACTCAATCCAGAACACCAACTAATTTAGGGAATTATTTCACATATGTAATTCAAGTAAATACAGAACACAAACAATTAGCATTATGTTCTTAAAAAAAATATATTGTTTATTAAACAGTGTACAGATCATTGTTAACAGGTAATGGACAATACATAAATGTGAAAGTCTCAGACAAAAGGGCTTGTTGAATATATAACTTACAGGATTAGGCAGGTAGGTCCCAGTCCCACCACGATATCTTGGCATTTCATCCATGTAACGTTGGTAAACACCAGCAGGCCTATTAGAAGCAGAATGGAGTGGAGTAACAGGGACAAGGCGAGGTTCATAACTCATAAGGTGAGTAAAAATATTCATGTTGGCCGAAAGTGGTCTTCCTGGACCATCCCGTGGAAAACGACCCTGTAAATGGGTTGGTGGGACCACCAAAGGTGAAGGATAAATAAAAGGTGGAGATAGTCGCGGGTTTTGGCAAAGTCTCCCATATTGCAAATTTTGCCAATGGCTAAGAAAGTCACTGCTAAGAATGTCTGACTTGTGCTCTGATGGCTCAACAGAGTCAGACCTTCTCATAGAATTAGAAGTACTTGACACCTCAGACTGATCAGGACCCTCAGACAAATCAAAATTTTGACCAGAATCACCGTTATCCAGTCCCCCATCCCCGCTAAAATGGCTTGTTGATGCATCAGAGGTTCCTGTCTCACTTGGAAAGTAGTAAAATGGAAATGTGATAAACACTTGAGGAACCGTGGGATAATAACCAGGACCTAAGAGGACTGGACTGATGGGAATCATTAAATCTGATCCACTGGTCTGCGTTTCTTCAGATCCAGGTATTTGATGCCTTGAAACATGCAAAGAACTAACAGGTTGAGGTCCTGTGCTTCTATCTGCCAGTTCAGTGACTGTGGTTGCAGGCGGATTCCAGTCTCTGTTATCATCATCAGCCTGAACAGAGGAATGTTCAGACACACTCTTACCTTTTCCATACCCAGCAATGGAAGCTGTTTTCCGACCTTTTTTTTCTCTAGCTGACTTTGAGACCTTTGTTGATGATCCTTCACATGAACTCTCAGAATTAGACTTACTTCTGAGAGAACTTGTATGGGAAGCAGGCATGGACCTCGAGCTTGCAGATCTGTCATCAAAGTGAACTTCATTAACTCTATTATCTTGACAATGGACAGGATCTACAGGATCTTCCCTTGTGGACCCTCGAGCTTCCTTGGTAAATTTATGTGAAGCTTTTCTGGAACTGACAGACCCAGCTGCCCGAGAGAGAGCAAAATTACAGCCAGCAGAAGTTGATTGTTGCTTATCATCTGTCTGAAGCATCTCAAAACTTCCATTATCAAGATCAAACCCAGCAGATGAACCTCGATCTTGCTCATGCCAATAATCATGATCAGCCCCCAGAGGGTTTACTTCCGCATGACCAAAATTTTCATTACCAGGTTCAAGTGAATCTTCTGAATTTGAGCTCAATCCAATGCCGGGATAATAATGGGTCAATGGCGAGGAAACCAAACTTTGGGGAAACTGCATGTTCGCACCAGATGGAGTCTCAATAAGGGGAACACTGGTGACCATTCCACCCAAATTTCTCTGAGAATATCCCATCGTAGCCAGAACGGAAGGTGGGAGTGGAAGAGGTAAGTGACCAGGAGATAAATTCAAAGGAAAAGGGAGCGGGCCAGTAAAACTATGAGCTGCAGATGATGCCATCATGTTCACAAGATCTTGCTCTTCCTGTTGCATCCCTCGTGTCCCCACAGCAGAAGAAAATTCTTCACTCACAGCACCCAAGACTAAATCATCACTATAACTATTCAATACACTGTTTGCATCAGCAGCATAATCAAGGCTTTGATGGGATAAGTTATGGCTAACAGATGATGAATCATCAGTTGAAGATCTAATGTCATGGCTAGCCAAATTACCAGATTCCAAGTTCTTCCTTCTACTACTGTCCAACCTTAAAGATGCACTCTGGCTTTTTCCGCTTTCTGAGGCTTGGTTCAGCCTTCCTTGCGAAGAAACTTCACCATATGAGTCCGTAAGCTCAGGGCTGGAGCGTGTCCTTGCAAAAAGATACCTACCTTTTATGTCACTACCCAAGGAATCAGGCTTAAAACTTCTCTGACCTTTGTCATTTTGTGCATTCTGATTGGAACTGCTATCCCGTCTACTCTGATCATAGGTCCTGTTACTGTTCAAGTTACCATGACTCTTTTGTGCTTGGGCCCGAGAAACCGTAGAGACATGACTGGTTCTAGAATTGCTTTCAGATTTATAATTACCATGCTGTGAGGGAGGACCACACGATTCATGCGACCTGTCCACTTGAGTTTCACGACTGGAGGTAATCCCATTTCTTTTTCCACTTGAATTTGAATTGTTCCTAGGATTCTCAGACTCATGTTGATGGTCTGGATTTGAATGCCTCAAGCTCCACAAGTCATTCCTAGATGCATCAGGGCGATGGCCACTACCATGTCTGTCCCAAGTGTTCATAAAAAACTGATTTACTTCATTGTATAAGTCCTCTTTGGGGCAATCAAGTAACCTTGCCAGCCTTTTAGCTCCAAATGCAAATGCACTGCGTATCCTAAAGAAATTACCTGATATAATGCAGAACAAAACAAATTAGCACAAACTCATAGATATAGTACACAATCAGGCCAAAATAATACGCATATCAAGAAATCAAAATTCTAGAAGCTGTTACATGTTTATACACAAAGAAATCAAGCCCTGCTCATATGAACTTGCTTTTGAATATGGAGCCTAGATGCTATCATTCATTAATATCAAACTGCCACTAAAGCCAGAATAATTTTAAAACCTTAGAAGATTTTGCCCCACAACGGCCCTCTGTGGCAAATGTTCGTACTTTTTATACAGACACACAGAATATTGGCAACAGTATGTCAAGGAAAAATGATAGCATTTATAAGTTATCAACTATAAGGGATTCATTTAGAATTTCAAGTCAAGGAAAAAAGGTAGCATCTATAAGTTATCAACTATAAGGGATTCATTTAGAATTTCAAGTCAAGGAAAAAAGATAGCATCTATAAGTTATCAACTATAAGGGATTCATTTAGAATTTCAACTCAAATACAAACTCAGCTCAATTCCACAAATCATCAAACATCAGAACTTAATAAAAAAGGGGTAATATTCCACCCTATAGCGCATTCCATAATTCTTATTAATACTACAAACAAGAATGCTCCTGGAATTAGATACAAAGCCAGGAACACAAAAAAGTATGTACACATATTAGATATTCCTGTATTCTGTAAGAGGTTTAAAAATGATCACAATACTTTCTACAATGAAAAAAGAGAGAGAGGGAAAAACTACATCAATGATGTAACCCACTGGTTCGCTCAATTCATTAGCACATATTCTCAATTACAGATCTAGATAAAGGTAAATTTAAGAAACAAGAAATTATAAATTCTAAGAAATGAAAGACCACTAGGCAGCATCACATATAGCCCAACAAGATATTTTGAATGTAGCAGCGGTGCCTAGTCTAATACATGAGCTTCTTAAGCTAGGCAGTTAAAAAAGTGATCCAAAACTAGTATAGCAAAACAAATATGAGAAAAATACAAAATAAAACCTTGGACACATAATGTTTAAGGATTTCAAAGATTACTCAAACAAAGGAAAAACATTAAATCACTATAAAAACCAAAAACACCACACATATGCTATACCAGAGGCACGAACAGAAGTGATCACCACACAAAGACAAATCTATAAAGAATCAGAAATTGTAGTGTAGTTTACAAATGCACCTTTACTAACACTGCGTCCAAGGTTGTTGTTTACACGTAAAGGATCAATAACGTTAAAATGTTTGGAAACAAAAGGCTGCCCCTGATTTTCTAGCCCACCAGGAAAACCGGCATATGTATAGCTACAAGCATCAAGAAATCTTTTGCTAAGTAGTAACACGCCACCATCTTTACGAGGAGGTTCTGCTGTAAAACATATCAATAAAAGAAGCATTAATCACAGCATACAACCAAACATCTGCAAGCTTGAGGATAACATATTCAAATATCAAACTTATAATGTTTAAGAAAATATCTATACCAGTTACAACTGGAAGCGAACTGATGGGTACGGGACCCCAGAGGCTAAGACAAAAGTTGTCCCAGTCAAACTTACTAAAGAACTCTAGAAAACGATAAAGGACCTACAAGTACGAAAGACCGAAGATTCAGAGACACGAATAAAGAAATGTAAGAAGAAGATAGAGATAACATGGTCACATAGCCACCTCAAGTGGTCCAGTAAAAGAATTGTTGAAAACATGAAATATGTAAAGAACCAAGGTCTCTAGCGCATAAGTCGATATAAGTCCATGGTGAGCACCCAATATACGGCTCTCATAATAACACCAAGCTTTTATTAGTATGATGCTACGCTTGAAAAGATGTTTGTCATTTATCATATGATCAACCTATGAAATGAAAAAGAGTGGTTAGCAAAGACAAATAGGCGTTATAAGGGTTTCTCATTTAAGAAAAGAAAGATTCAGTAGAAAGCTTCTAGGATGCACCACTCACCTCCTCAAGGAAACAAAGTGTGCACAACCCACCAAGCTGGTTAAACGATATGTCTACCACAATATTTTCCACAAGACACTTTATTATCTTTACCTGTGAATAAACAAAGGAAGGGCAAGGATATAACCAACCACCAAAGACAGGTCCTCAAGTCAAAAGTTGATTCAACAGGTTATACTAAAACTTTGCAGGAAAACACCCAAAGACAGTGTAGTAGCAGTAATCATGGTAATAATAGTGATACACCGAACAAAGAAACAACTTCTTGAATAAAAAATTGCCACTAAAAGTACGACTGCAATGAATCGCATTGCAACGTTTAAAAACTAAACTTTGAAGAGAGAAGGTCAATGTGATCAATGAAAAATAAGGGATCCTAACACAGAAAATTGCAATTAAAGTGAAAAAAGAAGAAGTCAAAATGCAGATTTTTAATCATTTTTATGACACGAGCATCTCAAGAGCATAGAAGGTAGACATACATGCTTTAACAGATTGTTGCTTCTCTTCACGAATGAAAAATATGGTACAATCAATAATCAAATTAACGATAACTAGTCAAATCAACACATTTGTTCATGGAAATCAGCAGAAGAGAAATATACTGCCAACAATCTGCATAACAAAAACATGATAATTAACCAGCATGAGGACAATGGTTTGGCATCTAGTTGACCTATTTTCGTCATTATTATATCATCAGCTCTGGTTATCTTAGGTGAGAAAAGAATAAACAACCTGATCCTACTCAATCAATCATGATGTCCACAACATGCAACATAACTAGCTTGCACATACAGGATAAGATTCTTTCAATCATTAATCGTATTCCCCAGTACAAAGACAGTATTCTAAATTCTGATTCTTATTGCTCTCCCTTCTCATAAATAATCTGATTACTCCTTTCGTAACTCAAAGCAAGTTCTTTTAGGGAATTTTATTTTATAATTACAACAGAGCCGATTGACTATTGCAACTCCCCTGAATCTGAATTAATCTTTCAAGATAAATATCTAGCTTAACATTTGTAAAATCTCTTTACAATTATTGTAGATGTAGGACCAGAAGTAGAACTGTCACGCATGAATGTAAAGATGATAAGGCAGACTCTGGCAAATCATAAAAACTTTAAGGGTACCAATGAAACCTACTTCTGCCTGAATATACTGAACCTCCTTCACACGGAATTCAGCATGCTCATTCTTCTCCTCATTTTCCAACATATCTCGCACCTGATGAGCCCATGTATCTTTCAAATTTTGATTGTCACTAAACGCTGTTAAGTCAATGTCTCCGTCAGGCAAGTAAGTCTTAAGAGGTACAGACCCAAACGTAAAAACCTGTAGATAACAATAGTTACAAGAGAATACCTCAAGAAAAGAATGAACACGCATAGACATCTAGGCTATAAAATAAGCCCACTACCCACCTAGAATCATGTCATTTTGTTAAATATCTTTACATTAACTAACTGATTTAGAATAACAATAAATTCTTATTGAAAAAAAATATACAACATAAACATGGGCAACAAAAAAGTTTCTATCTACATACATAAAAGCATACAAGTAAAAACTTAAACCCAACCTGACAAGGGAAACATTTCACAATGAGGCGCTGCACATAGTCTGCAACGGCACTGCGGCGCTCTTCGGAGGAAGGGTTGGGCTGAATGCAGGCAATGAGCTCTGCAGTTCTCTCCTCCACCTTTGACCATCGTTCTGAGTCAAGCACAGGCATTACTGAAGCCGCCTCATTGGGCAATAAACCATTAAATGATAGCCCACTTGGTGGCTCTGCCCACCTTGCATGCTCTCCCATGCAATCCCTATGATTTTCCCTTTGCTAACTTAACCCAAAACGCCACCCAACACTCACAATAAACACAAATAGATTTGAAATCATACAACAGAACAACTATTTGTTGATGTTTTACAGGATTAAACTAAATAAATATCCAGATAGTTAAGTTTTTATCTAGTTTCAGTTAATATTTTTTCAAGTAATACTAACAAAAACTTAAGTATTGTATTACACAATAAGGAACACAAAAATTAAAAAGTTGTAAAAACAGATTGAATCTATAGAGTAAGAACGGGGAAACCCTAGAAAGTAGAATTAGTGACAAAAATTAAAAAAATAAACAAAAATTGGGTTAAGTTATCAAAGCCTAAAGAGATTGATTTGATGCTTATTGGCTGTTGGCGAATCAATAATGAAAGTTACGGCGAAGAAAGGGTAAGCAAATAGCAGATGAGAGGGGGTGTAGATTGGGGCATTCAATTAAATGGCGGAAAGATGAGGGGTGTGGATCAAAATTAGGTTTTAGTTAAGAGACAGGGAAAGAAAGGGCGCGTTTGGTTACAAAAATTTGGAGAGTGGAGGCGGAGGTTAAGATGGAGGCGAGAGAGAAGGACGATGAGGAAGTTTGCTTCTCATTCGAGGGGTTTTTAGATTTTTGAAATGAGAAATATGGATTACAGAATCTGGGGAAGGAACACAGAGAGAAAGAGATGTAACATAAGAATAATATTAATTTAATTTAATTTAAATATTCACAAATTATTAGCAACGTTCTTTTCTTTTTTCTTTTTTCTTTTTATTTTTATTTTTAATTTAATTTAAGCGTAGCCATTTAATGGCTTGGGCTGATTGTCTGATGGCAGAAACAGGCCCATCATAAGGCCCATTTAACAAACACCTTATTTCTCCTGGTGGTGTGCAGATTACTTGCTGCCGAGTGCCGTCTTTCCGTTTCAGTTGAAACGCGCTGGAAATAACAAAATCAAATTGAATCTTACCTTCGCTTCCTTAAAACGGCATCGTTTCTGTAGGAAACCGCGACTCTTTCTCGCACCCCGCACACGATTGAAAGAAGAATTTCACGCCCGAAAATTGTTATTCGACGGTTAAGGTAATTCATGATGACTATTGCAATTTTCATTCTCGAGCGTTGGTTAATTAGCAAATTGGGATTTTGTCACTCGTTTTTATTAGAAATTTTTTTAACTTCTTTTGCAGTTAGGGTTTATAAATTTCAAATGCATTTGATTCTGTTTTGGGGCATTTGCTTTTTGATTAGTGAAGTGAAAGTTGAGATTGACATTATCGATAAATTGTTTCAGGAGATTGCGAATTTTTTGTTACTATCATAACTGATATTCGGCATCAATTGACTCGTTAGAGCCTTGAAGCTTTTGCTTGTTATATGGCAGACTCAGGCGACGCACAACAGCCTGAACAAGGTATTGCTTTATTATTTTTACTTGATGATACTCGACTTGTTACTTCGAGTGTTTGTGTATTTCTTTTCTTTGATTGTATTAGCTGTTGTCATTTTCTAATAGTTCAGCATCATCTGTGTGTTTTCAGTATGCAATTTCTTCAGAAAGCCAACCAAGAATAAGAACATCAGAAAAAGAACTCTTAATGAAGATGAAGAGGAAGATTCGAAAACCGAGAGCTCAGTATTACAGAACCTAAAAAAGGCAACAAAGCCTGAGAGTAAGCTGTATTTTTCAACTGGGTCCTCTAAGAGCGCTAGGTCCACTGAATCAAACGCAGAAACTGATAAGCCAATATTTCAGTTTGAGTCTTCAAAGGAAATTCAAGTACAACATGACAGTAAAGCGACTGCAACTCTAGAAACTGAGACTGATTTCTCAAGAGACTCTCGAGCTCTCCGTGAGAAAGTCCTTAAGCGGTCAGAGGAGGCCTTGAAGGGGAAAAGTTCAGGTGATGAGAAGTTGTATAAAGGGATTCATGGATATGTTGATCACAAGGCTGGGTTCCGAAGAGAGTTAACAGTTGCAAGCGAGAAAGCTGGCGGTTCGCATGGGCCTCTTAGAGCTTCAGCTCATATTAGGGTGTCTGCAAGGTTTGATTATCAGCCAGACATATGTAAAGATTACAAAGAGACTGGTTACTGTGGGTATGGAGATTCGTGTAAGTTTATGCATGATCGAGGAGATTACAAGTCTGGGTGGCAGATGGAGAAGGAGTGGGAGGAAGCAGAGAAGGTGAGGAAGAGAAATTTGGCTTTGGGATTGAATGATGCAGATGAAGAGGTTGTAGACCAAAGTGATGAAGAAGATGATGATGCAGTGCCTTTTGCCTGTTTCATCTGTAGACAGCCATTTGTGGATCCTGTTGTGACCAAATGCAAGCACTACTTCTGCGAGCATTGTGCTTTAAAGGTATAATTTGTCAGTTTTATTATACCGTGGCATAATCAATCTAATGTTTGTATTGATTTTATCATGTTTATGTTTACTAGTAGAGGTTTTTTAACCTTGTCAGACAGTTTTTATTTAAGGTATGAAAGGATTTTTTATATGAAGACTAAACTTCTGACTTTAATATAGGTTATAGACACAAATAAGCCCCAGATGTAAAACTTATTTTACTTTCTGCAAAAAAATTTCAAAGGATATGTCCTCCTTTCTTAAGTCTCTCTCCGTTTGATAAATGTCAAACCTGTAATCATCATTTCAACTTGTGATGATGTTTCTACAATATGATCTACAAAATTACTAGTAAAAGTAGTATGACAAAGTACAATTATGAGCCTATATTATGTCAAGTTGGGGAGGTGATGGATGTGGGGAGAAAAATGAGAACAGTAAATTTCAAAATTATACACAGCGTCTATTCTAGATAACAAATTCCAAAACAAGCTATGGAACTAAAGTTCTTACTATGCTTGAATTTTGAAGAAGGTTTGTTACTATTAAATATTTTTACCATTTTCTTGGGTGTCCTTTTTGTTTATTTTGTGCTCGAGCATTCTTTCTTTAGTTCATGATATTAACATTCATTTTTATTGTTGTCATTTTATTTTTGGATTCATGTCTTTTTATTTAAGTCATTTAACATATTTTTTTCTGCTGTTTCCAGCATCATGCGAAGAACAAGAAGTGCTTTGTATGCAACCAACCCACCCTTGGCATTTTTAATACAGCTCATGAGATACGGAAGAAGATGGCTGAAGAGGGTAGAAAGTAAGATCATAAATCTCCTGTGGACACGTGACATATGTTGTTCCTCTTTCATGGTTGATGATAGACCCATGAGTGCTTGGAACAAGCATTGGAAGTTGATTAGTTTCTAAGCTGCCTTTCTTTGTTGGTTTTTTCAGCCCCTTTGCTTGATCTTTTTAACTTCCCTCTTGGTGGGATGAAAAATAAATCACTTCTTTTACTGTATTTCTACTTACAGACTCCAATTTTCCCCACTTGTCCCTGCAATCCGCATTCATCGTCTTGCGAAATTTTGAGAGTTCAATCTGAAATCTGTTATAAAATTTTTGTACTTCTTACTTTAGGAATTACTAATCTGAGGTTTAGTAGTGCAGGAAAATGAGCAAAGATGCGATGCAGAAGAGAGGGTCGTAGCCACTTGCGTTATTTATTTATTTAAAAAAAAAAAAAGAGCAATGGAACTATATCAAGTGTGCTTTCCATCATGTTTCTACGTATATATATTTTTTAACCGATTCTTGATATTCTAATGTCAATTAATTGAATCTTCGAAATAACTTTAAAAAATTATTTCAGCTTTATGAATCAAAATCTTAACCTTTTTCAAAACCAAACCGAAACTATTAATATTAAATTATAAATATCACAAAATACGAAGTATATAGATTATAAAGAAAATAATGTTCCTGAAAATGATATATTAAAAACTTAACGGACTGTCATATGGTAAATTTAAATTGTTTTGATTCTTTGGCAGAAAAAAGCAATGAATTCTAGTTTTAAAATATTAAAAAAATTAAGGTAAACAATTTCTTTCTAAAATTAATATTTTTGACTTTACACAATTTTATTATTTTTTATAAAAGAAGAACTAACATAAAGTTATTTTTGGAGGGGCAGCTAAGCATTCAACTCGAGATAGCCTCTCATGCTCAGCCTTCCATTTCTAAATCGCTCCACGCCTCCACCTATGGCCATGCGGCCCATGCCCTAAGGGTTGGAAGAAATACAGAAATAGAATAGCTGTATTTAGCCCCCATCTATTAAACTCTTTAATCTAAATTTCAAATAGTCGGATAAAATTACCATAGAAATTATTAATTCTAAAGTAGACTTCGGTAAAATTGTCGTAGATATTAGTAATTGCATCCTCTGCTTACTTTTATAAAAAGTCCCTTCAAATCAAACTCTGCTTTTAATCCTGTTTAGAATTATTTTTATAGGATAATGAGTGCTAAAGAGCTAATAGATGGACTGAATAGAATCACTTGTAAGAAATAAATATTGACATCTTATTTACTGTGTTAGTCGGTGATGAATAACACTTGCAGAGAGAAAGTATAGCATGGAAGATACACATCCACGTTTCGGCGGAGACAATAAATTGGAGCCCTCAAATTGACGCATTATGGACACGGTTACACAAATGGATAACTCCAATAAAATGACTTCAAACACCAGTCATAACCTCCTTGCTCAGCAAACCGCTGCTCTGCAAATCATTTTCGTGGCTCCAGGAGTGTGGAGATGGTGAAGTGAGTAGAGGCCATATCAGATTTCTTTGTTGTATAGCTTTGCGCTTCGCCATCCTCGTTTGTTGTCTTAGAACTCCATTCACAGTCTTCAAGTAATTACTTGAATCGTGGTCTCTCAGGATTGTACCTTCTGAACCATAAGCTGTAGGATCACTTAGTGTTTCAATTGGATGCGGACAATTCAGGAATGACTTCAATGCGCTTGAAGAGTACCCACTTCGCGTCTTGTCCATTGCATATAGAGCATTCCCGGGTGGAATTAGAGGGTGTGCGGGAGATGACTTCTCATTAGGTTGAAGAATAAAAATTTTACCCAACGGCGAGTACAACATTTTCTGCATAACAAACGGACGAAATTTTCTATCAATATCTGTTGTTAAATAGAGATGCATCTTATTATATTTGGCATGACCATGTCTATGTCAATGTTTATTATCGTATTCAAGATTATATACACTTACATTTTTATTTAGACAAGGGTGTGATCGAAAGGGGCCATTCAAACGCTTGAGGACGACAGCAACATGGTTAGGGTAGTTGCAGGAGAAGGCTCTAGGTACAATATCTCTGTGCATCATCACACAATGAATATGGCTTTCATCCAATCCCAAAACGTCAAGTATCCTATGGCCTCCACAGAACACAAAAGGTGAGCCAAAGGTGACAATTGGGCGAAGAGCAGATGGCTTTAGGACCTTCCTAGTGAGTAGCATCAAATTAACCAAGAGAGAAAGACTACCACCAAGTGAATGACCAGTGAATTGAAACTTTGCGCGATCACCATGTCTATTTAAATGGTCCATGATCTCTGGCATGAATTGTTCATATATTCCTTTTGCAGCTTCATAAATTCCCCTATGAACAAGCACATCAATTCCCTGTTGGAAAGACAATATGATATTTAATGCTATTAATTTTCCTTTTGTTCAATGCAAATTACTCTCACTTGAAGATCCAATCCATTGAAGTGCTCACCTCAAATTTAGTAGGCTCGAAGAAGAGGTTTGCCTGCCAAGATGCTAGGGAGTCTGACCCCTGCAACAAAAAGGACACCGAAAAAGAATGTCAAAGTACTAATTTTTTTTTTTTTTTTTTAAAGAATTGTCTTGTTGTTTCAGTCCAGATAAACTGTAAAACTAGAGCCATCTTTGTTAGAAAACTGTAAAATTCATGGCCATCAAATTTATAATTAAAAGATGAAGGTCTAAGAAAGGATTGACCTGAATCACAAAGCACCGAGTGTAAGTGCTTAAATCATCACAGATGAACCATTCGCAAGGTGATGAATGAATTGACTGAAGATCTCTTGCAGCCTCCAGCTTTTCTTTCTCCCTTGCTGCAACAACTGTAGTCATCGTTGATGCTGCAACAAAAGCAGCCACCTCTGATTTATATACTCGAGGTGCCTTCCTTTCATCCTCATGCGGTTGGTTCCTACTTTCACATGAATCTATACCATCATTATCTTGTGAGACAGAGCCAAGGGACAGAAGATCCTTTGCACGAGATTGGACATAAGATGCAGCTGATGCGGCTATCTTAGAAGCTGCAAATTGTCGAGTTGGACGGATCTCCTCTGAATTCACTATGGTTTCTGAATTAGATTCCTCAGCTGTTGAGGCAGCAACAGATACATGAGCAGAGTCCTGATTCAATGCTTTTTTTATGGCAGCCACTGCTGCTTTCTTTTCTAAAGAAGATGTTACAAACTGTAGGCCGTAGTACCTTCTCAAATCCTTGGCCTGCATATTAGAGGGATGAATTTACCTCTTTATGTAATAAATGTTTGATTTGTATTATTAAAAAAAATGAGAGAAAAGGAAAATTTTAGAACAACTTTTAAGAGCCAAATTCTAGGTAGGCGACCCGATCATTTTTTCTACTTTTGAACTAATTACAAAATCCAAAGCTAGAAGTTCAATTAGAAACTTAGTTAGCATCAATAATCAACTAAAATAATAAAGTTCAAATACTTTTTTTGGATGGTACATAGACTAGTCATTCAATTCATAGTTCAAGAAAAAAAAGTCAACCTCCATGAAAAGCAAGAGAACATATATATTAGTGTATGTTGAAAATATAAGCTACCATAGAAATTCACTTTTATGCAACATTCTATAGAGTAAATGGGCGTGTCAGCATGGGAATGGTAAGAATCATATATGGCATGACATGTTCTCATGCTCAGTTTTTAGCTTTTGATGATATTAAACTGTATCATAAATTTAATACCTACATGTGGTATGATCGTTTGGCATATCTAAAAAAGAACAAGAATAAACTAATGATATGCAGAAAAGAAGAAATGCATACCTTGATCTCTGGTATCACATAAGCCATGTTGCACAAGAAAGCCAGTTGAGAAAATAGCTTGACATCAGACAAAGGCACCGGAACCAATAATTTTGAGAAGGATTCACGGTCATATTTCACTTCACTTTCTTCTTCAATTTCGGAATCATAACCAAGCTCACAAACACCTTCATCTGCATCACAATCACTAACACTATTTTCATCCTCATCACCCACAACCTCTCCATCTACACCCTTTTCATCGTCATCACCCACAACCTCTCCATCTACACTCTCTTCTTCTTTCTGTCTATTTGCCCATTGTTTTTTGAGTTTCATTAGCGTATACACCCAATTTTTCCTCTTTATTCTCGTTTCTTCCTCATTGCTCTCCTCTGGATCATCAATAATATTCAGATCCTTCTCTTCTATACTCATATCTTTACTTGTTTCGAGGTCAAACAAAAATGTTCGGAGTGAATTTGGGATTATAGAGCTTGATATTTGGAATGGAAAAAACCCAACTGAAGGGCAGGTCTTTAGCTTTGGTTGCATCGAAGCTGCACGTATCCGGTTAACAGCGTAACAAAGGTTATTATCAGAATAAGACCTCCGAATTTGAGCTCGTTTACAAAGGTCTTTCCCAGACTCTGATCTACGAAGACCATCATGCTCTTTGAAGATGTCTTTAGTTGCTGTGCCAACCGGAGAGCTAGGAATGTTCAGTGTTGCATATGCCATGACCATGTATCACAACTTTGCTCGACAATGCAATATCTCCACCAAATTTGCTAAGCCTGAAAAAATAGCAGCCTCTGTAAGTTAACTAATATATAATGCTCTGTGTCTTTTTCCCAAAACCTTGTTGTGAAATAGTATAACAAAAAATTAGGAGATTTTGGCGGAGTTCTTGAAAACAAATCAAGGTATGGCATTGGCAACCAAGCCTTTGTAATTAAAGACAGCATGGGGAACCAAGCACAACCTTGATATCAACGAGCAGATCAAGATGCCACACTGTCTTTTATTTGGTCAAATTAATAAGCTATATGTCTACTTTATCGTAGTTAGGCAAGTCCTTCGTTTGACAAAGACAATAATAAAACATCGACTATGGAGTAGTCATCTATGTACTAGATGGCAAACATTTCCCGTTGTGACAACAAAGTCATAGTTAAGTGACTTTGCAGTTAAACTCAATGAGAGCTAGCAAGGCTTCACCTCTGCAGATTACATATTACAGTTCCGAATCTAAGTATCTCCCAACTGCCATGCTTAAAAAAAATGTTCGCCTCTCATTAATTACCTGCCAAAAATGACAACAATTAGACATTATTAAACTAAACCACACACGTGTTTCTGTATCTCCCAACTCCCATGCTTAAAAATGTTCGCCTCCCATTAATTACCCGCCAAAAATTGCAAAAATTAGACGTTATTAAACTAAACCACACACGTGTGACCGACCAATATTCGTATTAATTAGTCGAGATAACTTCTGTTACAAGCGTTGGCAAATCCAAGAACTGTAGTGAAGTTTTAAATTAAAAAAAAAAAAAATTAAGAAAGAAAAGTGTGTTTGAGGTTTGAAAGACATTAATTTAGACACACAAAAGTAATCTCTGTTAGTAGTTTACAACTCTTGAAATTGTTGTAAAAATAAAAGCTTGAAGCCGACATGTTTGTTAAAATAAAAAGTTCCGAGGATCCTGAGAACTCTAAATAACGGAAATAACAATGTGATAACGATGTAATAATATGAGAATTGATCAAATTAAATAAAAATTAGAACTCAACCACGACTCTAACTCTACTATGATTCAATTCAATCCATAAAAAAGTAAGAGAGAGAACACTCTATGAAGTCGGGTCCACATAGGCCAAGTGAGAAAAGTGACCAAGCCAAGATGAATTGGTCTTTTGTAATCATTTTTGGATTCTAATCACCATCAACTTCTTTCTAGATAGAACTCATTTTGAATCTCTAAAACTCTTACTAACTTCGGTTAATTTCATTGAAGCTTTCAAGGAAAAGAAAACTTGTAAACGCAGACTCGAGAAAACGTTAACGATATGAAGCATTTACAACAAGAGCGTTTTAGAATATATTATACCTTGAACGGTTCAAGCCTTCTGATTCGTTTTCACAATCGATCATTCCAACGGAGGTGACGGCATTGAGAGGGAGCTATTTCAGACAAAACAATAGAGGCTACATATGACGCGGCTGTTGCAAGATCTACAAGTGAGCTGATTGTTGTGCTTTGGATGTATAGAAATCGGAGAAGATGGCTCAACTATCGCACTCTTATACGTGCAAGTTTGGAATGTGAATAGTTTGAAGTTTCATTCTCTCTTTGTGAGATCGATCATCGACGTCGATCTGCTTTTTCTTCTAGTTATAAATACTGTGACAGGTATAAATGAATCGATTAAGGAATCCTCTGAGAGAGTGTCACGTATCTAGGAATCTAATCACGTGAACGTTCAATAAGCGTTACCACCCTCCAACACTACTTTTTATTGGACTTAAATACCCCCTACTGCTTGCATTGCTAGACTCCTCTTGGACTCTTTTCTTATAAGAATTGCTAGTGATACATTGAGTGGATATAAAAAATAAAATAAAATTTAAAACCAAATTTAGAAAATAATCAATTTTTTTTATTTTAAATGTGTTTACAAAATAAAGACCGTAGTATCTAAATTTTAATTACTTTTCTAAGTTTTCGCTGATTTTGATTATTTGTACAAGTAACCCGTATTTTTTGTCCTTTTATTTTTAGCCATTTTTTTGGTGAATCACTACGTACGTTAAACTTTCAGTAAATATTATCTAATAATCGCTTTATTTTCCATTGAACTTACTGTTGTATATTCAAAAATTTAGGAGCAATTTTTATGATGATGAAGGGCAGTTGTGTCATCTAACGATCTGGTGAATAGCCACATGTGCGGTTGCATGGAGCAGCCGAGGCCAATAGCCTACACATTTCGTCAGCTCGGTGGTATCGGCACCTCCTGCTTCGTGTTCCCGCCAAGTCCAGTGGCGCTGTGATGGAAATTGGAATGCAATTGCTCTGTCTTGGCAGTCTCGACACTTGCCACGTGTCTTTGACAAAGATAGTCCCCTTTTGTCACACCGAATCTGTATGTGCAGCCACGAGGAGCCGTCATGCTGAGACGCACGGGGGAGACCCTTCTCACGTGTTTTTTGTGGTTCAATGAATTAATGCTGTTCATGATTATTCTAGTGCTTTTTGGTCTCCGCCGATGTATTAGATTTTTTGTACCTGGATTTGTTGATCCTCAGGCCTTCGGCCCAAGCTTTTGATTTTGGGCCGTATTAGGCCCGTTATCTATCGTCTCCTATTTGCTTGATGAGTTATAATACGAGAAATGCTGCCAACCTATTTTAATTCTTACTTTTTATGATTACTATATGTCTATAGAACTTCAATTACTAGTGGTTGAGTTAATGGTTTATTCATCAATGCTACACAAAAAATCTAAAGGTCACCATCAAAATTATCTTGATTCATCTTATGGTAGCGATGTGAGAAAAAAAGTCTAAAATTGTCTATTTGATTTTATAAATCATAAGTTTAAGGGATCGGATTGATTAAACAAGGCCCTGAAAACAAAAAATATTCCGGTTTTTTCATAGCATCTATCCTTCTTAACCTATTAAAAATGTCTTATATATATATATGGATTGCGATATTTTAACACGATATATTAACATAAACTTATAATTATTCGTGATATAAGTGGGGGAATTTCTCTCAAACCCTCACTAAATTTTTTCGTTAAGGAAAACATCTCACTGAATCAAAACTAATACAAACCCTCAAAAACTTAACTTCTGTTAATACTATATTTAACGATGCTACTGTAAAAACTCTTGATAAATATATAAACACCCATTTGATATATCAAAAATAACGAACTCACTCAATTGATTATAAAGTAATATAAATACACTATTGTTTTTAATCATTTAAAACTAATTAGTATTGTGAATATATTATCGATATTTTATTTACTTAAGTAATATAAAATATTTATAAATTAATAAAAAATTTACAAAAATAATAAAGATATATTTTATACACTAAATAATTTGTATAAATTTAGAAAATTTAGTAAATAATTTCACTTACTAAAATTATTTAGTTTTTAGTAAATTATTTACCAAAATTTCCATACTTAATTTACTAATATTATTTAGTAAATGAAATATATTTTTATTATTTAAATTTACTAAAACTATTTAATTTTTAGGAAATAATTTACTTACTTAATTTATTAAAATTAATTAAATTTATAAATATTATCTAGTAAATTAAATCTATTTTTTTTTTTTGTAAATTCTTATAATATTTTTATTAATTTACAAATATTTTATTTTATATTACTAAATAAAATTCAATAATACACTCATAATATTGATTAGTTTGAAAGGATTATAAAACATATGATATTTATATTATTTTATAACAAATAGAGTGAGTTTATTATCATATGGATATTTATATATTTATCTTGAGTTTTTTATAATATTATTAAATATAATTAACACAAGTTAGATTTTGCGAGTTTATATTAGTTTTGATTAAAATAAATAAATAAATATAAATGCATACTTGTTTCCTAGGTATTAATGGCATCTATACTTTTGTTCTTCGCTGCAAATGAACTATTAGAGAAGAAAAAAAAAAAAAAAAAAAACCTTGAAGCATTTATATATATCCGTCCAATTAGTGNCAAAAAAAAAAAAAAAAAAAAAAAACCTTGAAGCATTTATATATATCCGTCCAATTAGTGTAGAGTCATCATCATTAGGCATTAGCCCCTGAGCAAATGCAATGATAATTAGACTAGCAAATGCAATGATAATTAGACTAAATTTACCTTGCCTTACAAATATTCCACTTACTATGTCTACTCTTTCTTATCTGTAATAGAAAGTTTCAGGTGTCTTTTTAATATCTCATTTGGTGCGGGTCTAATCAACATCATTTAGCTTACAAATTTTGGCTTCTGATATTTTTCCTATAAATCCTACTTTTGGCCGCTATTGGTTGCCCTAAATCGACCCGTCCTTCCATAGGAGATTTAAATATCTTATCCTCTTGAGCCGATCACATCTCTCACTTCTGTTGAGAAACAGTTCCTTGTACAACAGAAGCAAAAGTATGCATGGTGTAAAGTTAAAAAAAAAAAAAAAAAAAAAGTTTCTCTTGAATTATGAGTCTTTCTACAGCCCAATCGTAAAGTGACACGTTCTCCTCTCGCATCTCTTGACGTAACTTTAGTTGTTGAGTGCAAATTATCGCCACAAAATTTGGCTAATTTCCGCAAAAGTTAAGTGGTCCAGAAAATTTGTCACAGGGGAATGGATATATATTAAGCTGTATTTTTTTCCCTCTCAATGGAAAAATTATAGGGCTTTTTGGTTCTTGTCTCTACCAGAAAGTTGAGTATTGCTTTGAGAACGTCGTGTCATGATTGGGGCTTCACGTTACATTATAATCGTCAATGGATAAAATTAATGTCAATCATAAATGGTTTTGGCGATAATTATAGTTACTGGCCAATTTCCATTTATGAACCATCCACGAGGGGTGCAACAGATTATGGTTTATACAGTAGTAGAAATTTATTTGCCTTGTTTGGGAGATGATAAATAATACAATATGATTCCCCGAGTGGTCCACCATGGTATCCAAAGGCATATAACATCAAATTAAAGCTAATATATATTCTATTCAATAACTAGTTTATAAATACCAACGATGTAAATATCTTTTACTTTCTATCTTCACTATTTTTCTAATTAAAAAAAAAAATTCCTGTTAAAGGTGACTAGAAAGAATAAAGGTATGGGTTGGGAGGGTCCAGAAGGGGGGGTTTTTTATTTTCTATGGTACCCTGAGCTATAGAAGTATTTTAACTTAAAAAAAAAAAAAAAAATTACAGTGATTTGGATTCCTGTAGAACACTGTGTTTTGCTTTGACAGGGCATTGGTGGCGTTGCTTCTAAGGAATCTAGTTTGGACCAATTGAGATAAATGTGACTCGACTTCCAATACTCGGCAATCTGAATCTTGTTGAACTTTATTTTACTTTAATGTGATTTAACTGATGGTGATCCAACCCCAATTTACTTTCGCAAAGACCAAAGCTTGGTTCTCTTTCATTTGATTGGCTGCAAGTTTACTTTAATAATTACCTTTATTTAACTATATTAAAAGCTGGAAGTGACGGCACTACACAGTCTGGTTTAGGTTAATTTTGATTTTAGGTATTGGATCCATATCACACTTGCCCTTTTGCCATTAGCCGACAAAGAACAAAGATATACATCATCTCAAGAAATATTTTATTCATTTTTATAAAAAATATCACCATTCATAACGTTCTTATAACGCAGTAAAATTATAAAATTCTATTTTACCTTAAATTTAGGATATAAATTTGTAACGAATAATACATTATTTATTATACATAATTTAGTTTAAAAAATTAACTGAATCACCGTAATGTTAACAATTAAAGATTGTAAAAATATTATTACTGAAGATTAGAATCTAAGACAAATTTAAACAATAAACGAGGCTGTGTTTATTTGAAATAAATAGGTATGAGTATCATACATTTTGATGTTACGTTCACGGCCTGGGACGTGGGAGCCGAGATGGGCATACGGATATTCGATGACAGATCCGTAAATGCCATCTGATTATGCATCGCAATTGGAAGTGAGAAAATTATAAGCAAAGTGAGAAAGGGGAATATTAAAAAGTGATAATAATAAAAATAGTCCGAAAAAAGACAAATTAGCTTCAAGTTGGGAGCAGAGTGTTGTGGAATTGGATTGGAACATTGAATATGGGAGAAAGGGACGAAGGTGAAGTCGTTTATTAGTCTTTGTCAGATTCAGAATACATAATGCTCCTCCTTTATCTTTAAGAAGTAGCAAACTTTCCATGCCACCCACAAGTTGGACCTAACTCAATCCCCAAACGAGGTGCTGCCAAAAGAAAGAGTATAACGTGCTTTTTTTGGTGAATAAATTAATAACAAGGATTCCCACTAAAATATATGCTTAGATTTGCCCTAGATTGGTATATTTTGATGCCCTATATAGAATCTCATTTTCATCGATTTGGAACTAATTAAAAAAGAAAAAGAAAAAGAAAGATGATTTCAGAATATCATAAAATAGTTAACAATCATTTAATTGAAGTATCTACCCTTATAAAAATTTTAAAAAATTATAAAAATCATTTAACGTTTAATAGATTCAACGTTTTATTTGATTACCTAGATAAATTCAAATCTGAACAATAAAAATATCATTTTCTAGATGACATAAAACCTTAAAGTAAGTTTTTAATTTATGATACACTTGTCAACCTATATAAAATTTGTTAATTAAATTAGTTTATTTTATTATTCTATTGTATATATATAATGACTAAAGTTTTTATCAATTAACAGTCTATTAGTTGTTTAGATAACAAAAATATTTTTTAAATTTATTTATATACGTAATTAATCTATAATATTTCTATTTTAATTAATTTTTTTCCTTCTTTTATTGATCGGTAACCATATTTTAAGACTAGATGGGAAATTTCTTCCCTGGGTGGTCATAAAATGATAATGATAGAACATTTTGTTCTGGGTCGGTAGATGGGTGATGGAAATTAAATCATTGAAAATGTGGCGAAGAATTGATATGTGCTAACGTGGTCCAATTAAAATCAACAGTTTTAAGAGCTAACGTGAGCGTGACACCTGGATCTCCGGTTACCGTTTATGTGATCTTGAATTTAAATATTAAAAATTGTTTACTTAAAGCAATGGAATTGGAGGGGTTGAATGTGGCCCATTATAAGAGAGTGCAGAGCACTACCTGAAACTCTGACATGCATACACGAAAATCAAAGCCAATAGTTTTCATTTAATTATTATAATCATTAAATAAATACAATATTTCAAAAAAAGAGTTACTTGCTAGGTCATTTCTGTCATTACGGCCCTCCTCTTCTGAAATAATATTATTATCAAATTCAAGAAGGTGTAAGTGAGAGTCATCCGAACATCACCTCCACTTCATTCACTTCTGACTTTACGTAAATACGCACTACTTGCTATTGACTTCATAATGAACCCAAAACCAAAAAAATAAAAAAATAAAAAATATTTAAATTATAAATTAGGTAATTAATAAGAATAATTTATGAGAATAACTCAATTTTGAGAGATAATTTTAATTATTTAATCAATTAATAACTAATGAGTTAACACGATAAGTTTGATCGTCGAATTTCTTAAAATATATAATTTATTTGAAAGGATAATTTTGGTCCTTAAAATCACAACTGTGACGGGAACCAGTCGAAGCAAGTTGTGAGACTAAAAACTCTCCGTTCAGGTAAATAAAAATGAAAAAGGCAGAAAGAAGAGGATAAGTAACATATTTTATAAGGAAATGGGCCCACGAGAAACACGCTTTGGGGTTTTAGGACAAATATAAAAATAAAATTTGTCGGTGGATTTATGGATTTCTGATAGCTTGCCAAACCCAAACCAAAGCTAAGGTAAGGTGTACTTTGCACCAAATCCCCTGCATCTCCCAGAAAGCTTATCTCTTATTTCCTTATTTAGAATTTCGATTTCCGCTCCGTCCCTTCTCTGTCTCTCATCAATATGAACGGAGGTGATGCGTACGGTGTCATGGAGGCGCAGTACATACGGAGGCATCACAGGCACGAGCCCAGAGAGAATCAGTGCACTTCTGCTCTGGTCAAGCACATCAGAGCTCCTGTTCATCTCGTATGTACTTTCTCCTGCTCTTTGATCTTTTTTTTTTCCTTTGACTTTGTCGCTTCTTGATTTTCAGATGATATTTGACTTTGTTTTCGCTTTCTTTTTCTGGTTTCTTGGATAGATCTGAGAAAATAAGACTCCAAAATTCGATTTTATTTTTTATTTAATTTTTGCTGAATTCTTGACGGTTGGTTTCTGGATTCTCTCGATTTAGAGTTTTAATTGTTTTTTCTGGTGAAACTTTTGGTTCTGGATTTAACATTTTTTTTTTCCTTTAATTGGAAGGTTTGACTTAATTTTTCATTTCTTTTCTTTCCCTGTTTGGTCGCCGAGAAAATTCATAAAAGGACAAACATACTAAATTTTTTTACCTTAAATTTTACGATTACTAGATCTTGATTTATATATATATATTTTGTTATTTTATTTAATAGATTTTCTTCTTTTACGTTTTGCTCTGTTCTTCCAGGAAACGTGAATGGATATAACTCAACTCAGTTGGCGTTATTATTAATTGGTTTTCTTCGCTGGGTTTGTAAAATTTGTAGTTTTGCTACTAATAGTGTGGTGAATTGATCAGGTATGGTCTTTAGTGAGGCGATTTGATCAGCCGCAGAGGTACAAGCCATTTGTTAGCAGGTGTGTGGTGAATGGGGACCTTGGTATTGGTAGTGTTAGAGAAGTTAATGTGAGGTCTGGTCTTCCTGCTACAACCAGCACAGAAAGGTTGGAACTTCTGGATGATGAAGAGCACATTCTTGGGATCAAGATCGTTGGTGGTGATCACAGGCTAAGGGTATGCTTCTTCTTTACTACATTCTTATCCTTCTCTTTCTTGTTTCTTTGTAAAGTCACTTTTGTGAGAGTGGTAGGTCAACATAGGCTTATTACTGCACAAACGAATTGGTTTCTTTTTTAGTTATGAGTGTTGTACCAGCCCAGAGATTGAATGCCGAGGATTAACATAAGATTTACAAGTTACATGGCGGCTGAGATTTACAATTATATGAAACATTCCAGTGATTGTTTGTCATGGGTATTGAATTTATCTCTTTAGAACAGTTTAGAACAATTATGATGTCGGCTGAAAGCATTCTTTCTTGCTTCTTAAATTTGCAGAACTACTCCTCGATCATGACCGTCCATCCGGAGGTTATTGATGGGAGACCTGGGACGCTGGTGATTGAGTCATTTGTGGTGGATGTGCCGGAAGGAAATACAAGGGATGAAACATGTTACTTTGTTCAGGCCTTGATCAGGTGCAATCTCAAATCATTAGCTGATGTCTCAGAGAGGATGGCTGTGCAGGACCTGACTGAACCAATAAACCGATACTGATGGAGTTGGGAGGACTATAGTTGTGTATAAATTGATGGTTCTAGATTCCAGAAGCTCTTTAGAGATTGGTAGGTGTCCTACCGTGTTCTCAGAAGTTTTGAACACAAGGCTGGCTGTGCCTTTCCATATTTTGGAGACCCGTCAACTCTTTCTGAGTGTTTTTGCATGTTTGTTTGTTTTTTTTTTCTTATCTCATACTGTGCCCTTGCCCTACTTTTAGTACCAGAAGTATAGGTTCTTTTGGCAAGTTTCCATGAATGGAAGAGGATCAGTTCACTGTGAAACTTTTTTTTTAATGGGTTTTGTGCATGGTGGTATGTTAGTATGGTCATATCTGTAAATATTTATGTAACAAATAGTTGGTGCCTTTGCACCAGAAAGTTTGCATATTGTAGTTCGAGCTTCTAGGTGCATTAAGATTCAGTAGAACCTCTTCTTCGGTAACAGAACAACTTTGTTGCTTGTTTTTGTGCATACAGTGCCTTTTCCAGTAAATTATTGTTTGTCATTTCTTGAGTATAATGTTGAAAATGTTTCTTCTCTCCGTGGGTGAACAGCAGAGATTCCTTCTCTCTGGGGTCATGCACGCAGAAAGGTCCCTTTGAGCCTCATGTTCATAGACCAGTTCGAGTCGTACTTCCTGCAATTATGAGAAAATTGGATTAGGTAAGTTCATAGTTCGACTGTGTAGGAATAGTCTTGAAAGTGAAAGATCATTGGAAAGTGGGCTATCCGAGTTGGAAAGTTCAAGTCAAATGGCATGTAATTCCTGGAAAAATAGAAGGTGCTTAGAGGATTATATTGAAAAGGTGCAAATGAATAATAAAAACATACCGAGTTTCTGACTGGATTGAAGCCATATGCATTAGAAGTAACACCTATGAGGGGCCAAAGAAGCTTTTTTCAACTACCAAGTAAATTGTCATCCAAAGAGGTTTGCGTCGCGACAAAGTATTTTTCGTAAAAATGGGAAAGTCACCAGAGGAACTTGCGTCATGACGAGTATTTCCTTAAAAATGGAAAACTTGAAGTGCTGTGGCCCAATAATGCTTTAGCACACTAGAAAAGCAACCCTAGATTATTGAACTTTGCAACACCTACTTCCGGCCAATATAGCTTGTGAAATATATGAAGGTCAAAATGATTATACTTTTCTTGGATCGAACCATGCCATTGCTGATTTGGGTAATCTAGAACTGGCTGTCAAATGTTGTCATTCTCTGCTGTCACTAGATTGCCATTTCCCCCTACAATCAGTCTATTTCTTCAGCTTGAGAAGGAGAAAGTGCTGGTTCCAACTATGTCGTAAGTCCAAAAGCCTTTATATCTTCAATTTAACCACATAAAATTAGATGGCAATAGCACCGATTATTGCCAGCGGTCATTGCAGGAACACTTCCCTTCTCTGAAGTGGTGAAAACGAACACCATCGCGGAGGAAAATCTGTCGGCCTCGTACTAAAGAAATGTATTTTGCGACAGTGTGACAATCCGAACAAACTCTCGTGTTCTTAATCACCCTGATGGGAGCTGTGCTTTTCGTCTTAATCAGTCCATAAGTGATGGCCAATTTCTCCGTATGACTCAACAGCAGCTTCTCCTTTTCTACTTCATCAACTTTTTGGCATACACAGTTGATGTCTGGCAGATACCCCAGTTTCTTGGATTCAGAAACCAACTGATACAACTCGAAATATATTTCCCCCAAATCGGGATGGGGTTTGCCTTCGGCAGTAAACACATGAACCATCTGATCAATTTGAATCCAACTCCACACGGGACCATTTTTCACCCCTGCATCAGTCATCAAATCTTTAACACGTTCAACGTCTTCCCATCTATGTGAAATAGAAAACAAATTCATCATCAATACATAATTAGCAGAATTGTGTGGTTCTAACTCAAAAAGTTTCTTTGCTGCATTCTCTGCAAACTCCAAGTTTCTATGAACTCGACAAGATCCAAGCAAAGCACCCCAAATGGTAGCATCTGGCTTGAATGGCATTGTCTGAATGAAGTCCCAAGCTTCATCAATATAACCAGCTTTTCCAAGAAGATCCACCATGCATGAGTAGTGCTCTATTTTCGGCATTATACCATAATCCGTGCTCATACTATCAAAGTATTTCCATCCTTCATCAACCGAACCTGAGTTCTTGCAAGCAGAAAGGAGAGCTGTGAATGTTATGTCATCTGGTAGGATACCTGCTCCAAGCATCTCATGAAAAAGTGAAATTGCCATTTTTCCGTGGCCATAAATAGCAAAGCCCATAATCATGCAATTCCAAGAGGCTAAATTCTTATTTACACTCTTCCTGAACACCTCATGCGCACGTTTTAAACTGCCACACTTGTTATACATATCAATAAGTGCAGTGACTATATATTCATCTTCAATGAAACAGTTTTTCACACAGAGGCAGTGTATCTCTTTACCCTTCTGCAGCAGACCAAGGCCTGCACAAGTTCGAAGTAAGCAGGACATGGTGGCAGAGTTGGGCTTGATTCCTTCTTGTTGCATTTGGATGAAAAACTGGAAGGATTCCCTATAATTTTCGCTCTGTGAAGTGCCTGATATTAGAGAGGTCCATGATACCACATTAGGATCCAATCCCGAGTCTTTTATCTGCTGAATCACAGCCAAAGCTTGGTTACTTTGTCCCCAAATTGAATAGCCGGAGACCAGACTATTCCACGTCACTAAATCAGGTTTGATTCCTTCCTCTTCCATCTGATTCAATAACCTTTTTGCATCATTAAAAAGGCCCTTGAAACAATAACCTGATATTAGTGAATTCCAAGCAACAATATTTCTGTTCTTCATATTATCAAAAACACCCCTAGCTCTTTCTAAGCAATCATTCTTCACATACATGTCTATCAACGAAGTTCCTACATATACATCATAGTCAAGCCCATTTCTTATAACATAACCGTGAATTTCTTTACCATATTTCAATTGCCCCAACTCAGTAACAGCTTGAAGAACACTACTAACAGAGCTAGCATTTGGCCTGAAACCTGACCTCTGCATTCTATGCAAAACAGTAAAGGTTTCTTCAAATGAGCCATGAATGAAATGGCCTGACAAAAGGCTGTTCCAAGTTACTATATCGGGCTCTACATTGAATGAATCCATTTTATTGAAAAGATCCCAAGCATCTTTCACATAGCCAAGTGCAGTAAAACAAGAGATGATCGAGTTCCATGAAGATAAATCATGGTCTTTCATCAAATCAAAAACTGTTCCAGCTACTTCTACTTTATTGTTTCTAGAGTACATGCTAATCAGGGAATTACATATTGGAAAATTTGACTCCATTGCATTTTTTAGAACATACCCATGAATTTGCTTCCCTTCATTGAGAGCTCCCGTTTTTCCACAAACTTGCAGCATCTTCACAATAGTTCTACTATTAGCTCTCGCAAAAGAAAACTGCATTTCTCGAAACAATTCAACGGCCTTCGCCCATCTATCATTCCTCAAGTTTACCAGGATAGCTTCATTCCACAATAGATCCTCTCGAACTGAAGCTTCGTTGAAAAAATCATTAGCACTTTCTACACTCCAACACTTGGCATAAAAATTCATCAATGCACACTTCACATACACATCGATTTCGAGGCCTGTCTTGATCAAACTAGCGTGAATCTCCCTACCTAGCCAAAATTCCATTATACTCGTGCAAATCTTCAAAACAAAAGTAACAACTTTACCATCAAAAGTTACTCCTTTCCTATGCAACTTACTGAAAACCTCAAGAACTTGCTGCACTTCTCCAGCGAAACTCTCAAACTCTTCCAAGAAAGAATTCCATTCTAAGTAATTTCGTGAATAATCAACAAAGAAAACTTTTGCAGCCGACTCAAAATCACCAAACTCCAAGTAATGGAAGATCAAACTTTTAGCCGCGGTGTCTGAATTCCAATTCTTGCCCAGTTTAATCATCTGGGAATGAATTAATTTAACTGAATCCAAATTTCTCAACTCTTCAAAACCTGAAGAAGAGAGACTTGGTGTTGATGGAGTGGATTGAAGTGAAGAAGCAGAGAGTGGAGTGGCTTCAAGGCAGGTATCTGTGAGAGCAATAGAAAGAAAAGTTTGTGAACGAGATGAGAATTTATGCCTGCAAGATGGGATTATGCTGGTGTTGAGGTGGTGGTGAGTCGTATGTAATTTGGCCATGGAAGTATTTTGGCGGGCAAGCTTGAAACAATAGCTTGTTATTGCGAAGTTCTGATTTTGTGCTGCCAAAAGAGGCTGCACGTGGAAACTTTTTCTGATTTCGTGGATAAGGTCTATCCTGCTTAAAACGAATCTTGTTTCGTAATCAAAACGCACCGTCTAGCTATTTAATTAGATATTGAATGTTATGTGGCCTTCATGGCTTCATTAATTTGTTATGCAGATGTCCAAACACGATGTCTCAACATTTACTTTAAGCCTTTCTACTTATTTATTAATCACCAATTACTTCACTGGGTTATATTAGGTAATCATGCTTCATCCAGCACTGCACATACTGGAAGAGGGTAGGTATCCTCAAAATAAAAGAAAAACAAAAAAGAAGGCAAAATCCGTGGAATTACGTCACATCCTCATTGTTGGATTGAAATTATTGGAAAAGGTTTAATGAAAACCGTTGTTTCACTCTCCACGAAGGCTCAAATTTTTTGCTTGTCATATTGCTGGTCCTGGAAGCATTGAGGACCGGACCGCCACTGTTTATCATTGCNAATAATCTTTTAGGTTATATTACAGCCTGAATATATGGCTTGCGAATGCACAGGTTGGAAGAATCTATATTATATGTACCTCATCATGATAAAACAAGGATAATATATCATTGATCATTCTAATTAAAGTTGTCGATTAGAGTGTCTGGGAAAGAAAGATTGAAAAACGAAAACCCAGTTCTGTTGTCCTTATAAAGGGTTAGTTTTACATTCTTCAAATGATTTTAGTTTTTACCAAATGCGGAAGAAACAATCAAAACCGGCGTAACCATGGCACATGGTGACAACTGACATGATTACAACTCTCTTTTCTTCTTTCGGAAAATAACGTATTTTCGTACTAGAAACTTATAAAAAAGGAAGAGAAGAGAGCTGAGAGTGAATAACAGTTCTCACTTACCCCTGTTANCTACAGCTTGTTTAAAACCCCCAAAACGGCCCCCCAACCTGCCTTCATAGGTTGCTGCAGACTAAAATCAAACCCACCAGACGTGGCAATATCGGAAGCACTTGAGGGGGAGTAAACAACCAGTGACTTGAAGCTCTAGCTAGCCTAACCCGAGTGTGGGCTATAGAGATCTTTCTATATGCCCCAAAAGCTTCATTTAACTCGGGCGGAGCTGATG
The DNA here is from genome assembly GCA_026212285.1 of Bursera cuneata. Classification (NCBI taxonomy): domain Eukaryota; kingdom Viridiplantae; phylum Streptophyta; class Magnoliopsida; order Sapindales; family Burseraceae; genus Bursera; species Bursera cuneata. Next base: position 21,967 of record JANLJB010001134.1, on the reverse strand, counting down.
ACCCCTTTATAGGCCAAAAGCCATGCCTCTGCCTGTTGATTTTAANCAATACTTCTAGCATAAGAGTGAGATTAATGAAACAAAATTGAGACATGTTAATTTGTCAGCATTCTTTATCTTGAGAAAATAAAAGCAGAAAAGCTAATTTTATATTGTTCTTCATCTAATATATTTTCAAGCAATATTTCTTAAGAATTTGAAGTAATAGAAAGGGAATAATTTGTAACAAGCACTCTATACTCTAAGCATAAGTTGTATAAAAGATATATATCGAAATAGTCATAACAAGGTCCAAGTGAGGAGAGTAAAGAGGANACAGTTCAAAGCATCTCAACCATATCCTAATCTCATTAAGTCCACGCAAGAACAATGTTCCCAAATTTTATAGCCAATGGAACATATTACACAAGTTGGAATGAGTGATCTATGACATATCCAATCACAATTTGTCAACGAAGATGCTTTTAGATATGTAATGGTTATTAATTAAGCAATCTTTTTTTGAACTAATAATCTGAATCTTTTCTTGAATTTATAATTGTTAATTCAACTAAAGACTCAATTACATACAGAAGAATAAATTAATCCAACTTTTTGGTAGAAGAAAAGGTCAAGCTACTGCACGACTCACCCCATCTCACCCCTTGCGTTACTCCTACAACTACAAGACTGACTTGTATGTCATCAGTTTCCGACACGCCCAAGGTTTGGTTGGAATTGCAGGCTGTGCAGCATCTGACCCTTATAAATATTCAGGCTTTAGAAGTTTGCTCTTTGACACATCCCATGGTGTCTTTTTGTTTATTTTCTATTCTGTTACTCTCACATTTTTAATCCTAAGGCAGAAACTGTCACCTGTCAGCTTCTGGGTATATCTCACTTGTAACTTGTAAGCATCAACTTGTGCAGGAACAGGAGACCTGTCATCGAGAAAGCTTGACATGCACTTTCAAAGTTAGGTATGATTTCTAATATTTTTGAACGATGGTGGGGTCATTTTTATTTATTTATTTATTGTTTTTCAATCTTTGGGACTTT
>JANLJB010001134.1:6175-20819 GCA_026212285.1 Bursera cuneata | reverse complement strand
AAACCAAAGCGGCAATATATAGTAAGAGATTTTACAAGAGTGAAACGCTTCTAGAAGATGCAATTTGTAAAACCAAACGCCACAGAACCTTCTATTCGCACTTTATTAGGCATAACTATTATTCGTAGGAAGGTGCCTTGTTGCGTCATTTAAATTGAGCAATTAGATAAACAATGTTTATGCTGATAACAAGAAAAATGAAAGGCAAGTAGGAATGCGAGACGTCTGCCGTGACGCCTTACAGCTTATGCGTATCGAACTGTTTCGTGTAGTGCCAGCTTAATGCAAACATGAAATCTAAAAAACAACCATCTAATAAATCCTCATTTGGCTGCACGATCAGTATGGCATCAATTTTACTGATCTAATTCCTCATACTTTTTAGATGTTCAGTTTCAATATTTAATGGGTTGAGAATGAGTCCTGTGCTTTACATGAGATATGAAACAAGTCTATGATTATTCGAGTTCCTTGCTTTGCAAAGAGAACTCTCAGTTTTGATACTCATTTTAACAATAAGAGCAATCCTAAACTGAAGACATGAGCCTGTGCATATACATGGGTGACAAAAAGGATATTTGCACGGAGAAATTCCATTAACCCCCCAATTAAATTTTGATAAAACCTTAATTCCAGATTGTTGTTAAAGTAATATTTATCCCCCAAAATTTAACACTTACCTCCCAAATTTTAGATTGTTGTTAAACTAATATTTATCCCCCAAAATTTAACACTTATCTCCCAAATTTTTAGGGGTAAGTGTTAATTTTATGAAATAAATATTAATTTAATAAAAATATGGAGTTAAGTATTTTCTCAAAATTTAATTGGGTTCGAGTAAATATACCATATTTACACATATACCAAATCATCTGCTCAGAATCTTATTATAAATATGCTATGGGCTTCTTCAAACTATATGGAAACCACAACACTTCCGCTGGAAACGGAATGCAGCAAAGCACCGTGCGATAAAATAGAAGAATCAATTTATCCTGTACCTTTTAAACGTCTTGAACATGAATAAAATTTTTATCATACCATTTGACCTGAGTTCAAAACACCCGTTTCATCATATGGTTCTCAAATCATGACATTAAATTTCATGTTGAAGAAATTTAACATTTTTCACCCAGACAAAAGTACAGTTCACAGTTCAAGGATTGATAGAACATTTCATATGAAGTATTCTGTGTAGAGCTCTGAAAAACCACTGACATTGGTTATATTAACAAAAGGCATTAACTGTTACAAATCAAAAACACAAAACAGGCTTTATCCATCGCCTAAGGCAAGCAAGCAGCTCCTTGATCCTTCAAGTTATGGAGAAAGTTTCAGGCCTTAAATATTGAAGAACCCTGGCACGCAATTTGAGTGCATTTTTTAAATGAGAAAATCAAACCCAAGCAGCTGATGACAGCTTTCAGGTCAATATCTCACTATATTGGGAGCTTTGGTGCATAGAGAAAGTTGCAACCTTTTACCATCGCTCTCTTGGCCTACCATCAGGAAGCACAGGGATTGGCACCTTCTCTTCATGCTTTATTGAGCTATCAACCAGTTTAGTTGATTTGCTCAATCCAATCCTCAGAGTGCCATCATCTTCATCAAAATCTGGGGGTGTATCATCATCCTCGTCACTCCAATCATCCCCATACTCATCATCATCATCAAACTGCCCATCGGTCATATAATCATCAATATCAGACCATTCCTCTCCATCCTTGTCATTTCCCTCTTCTAGCTCATCAGAAGCATTACCATCAACACCTTTCCCAGGAATATTCCTCTTTCGGAATCTAGGAACAGAGACCAGTGCGCGGAATTTCTCTTTGATAACCAACAATCGATCTTTATCTATCAATTGAGAATCACGATAAGCCTCCCTCAGGAAAACTGAATCCCTATCACCTTTCAAGGACACATAGAACAAATCAGGATGCCTTATAAGCATCCCCCTCAGCTGCTGAGAGAATCTAAACTCCTCTCGAAAATGAGTGAGGTGATCCACAAGTGTTCTCTTCTCAACAGTGAGGCTCAAAATCTCATGAACAACCCCACAAGCATGTTTTTCCTTCTCTGGTGTACCCGGCCTCAATTCTGAAAAATCTGAATAAGGGGATATATAAGGCATATCTCTGAACTGACAAATCTTTCTCATTTCACCCTTTGAAAGATTAAGACCCTTAGGCAGCCTAACTCTATTGAACTTAAGCGGTCTATCAATTATCAAGTTTTTCTCTTCTATTTTTCTAGCACGATTTTCCTCCTCAGCTAGCTCAGCTGCTGATACAGCAAGCTTGGAATCCCAATGCGTTAATTCTAACGCAGGACCTCTCTCAGTTGCAACAACACGAAAGTATTGGGGGTACCTATGACAAATTGTGTCACGAAATTCAAAAGGTAACCCGAGATCAGTCCTCAAATGGGCAATTTTCTCCAACAAAATGCGCTTCTCTAATGACATCATCAACAATTTCCTCAATTTGGTAACCAACAAATCTTCCATTTCATTCCTAACCTGTAATTCCTCCAAGTAAAGCCTTTCAGCTTCTGGTGTCAACTTGAATCTTAATGAAAATACCCCTTCTTCCACAATCTCAAACACTGCTGGGAACCTCCTCAGTAAAGCAATAAATCTACGTTTTTTGGTGAGACCTAATTCTCTTCTGAACTTCCCCAACTCCCTAAGTGACATGATTCTATCAGGTTGACTCACTAGAATCTTCCTAACCTTGAACACCAATTTCAGCTTCTTGTCCCTCTGAATCACGTTGTCAAATGGAAGCTCTTTCCTTCTCTTCACAGCAGCTCTTACTGGTTCAAATGGGACATGACTTTTCCTCATATTGCCCAAATAACTAACTTTATCTGGAAAAACCAAACTTTTGCCAAAAAACTGAGTCTTCTCCGCTTGTAGAGTTGAGAGTTTGACATTGGATTTTACACAAAGCTTGGGCTTTTCATGAAAAGGAGATTTGTAAGAAAGAAAAAAGGGTAAAGATGCATATGTAGTGGCTTTATTAGAAGAAAGTAACAGCTTGGGCTCCATTCTCAGTTTACAGCAAAATGTGTGTAGAAATTTGCAGAAAAAAGTGAATAAAGACAGATTTGAGAAGAAGAAATTACCTACTTAGTTCGATATCAATTTTATAGGCTGAAGCTAGTTTTGTTTCTTGAATTCGACGATAATCTTAATTAGAGCTCTTAGGGTTTATGTACAGAAACCCTTTCAACAGAGAGATATCTTTTTGTGCCTGATCCTTTGTCTTGATTCTTTTGGGACTTGAATATACTTCTGAAATTTAGTAAAGGGTATAATTGTCTTTATACAAACTTACGTACACAAACAGTGTCGTTTTGGATATCAAACGACCAATCGTTTTGAAAAATTGTTTTTTGATCAACAAAATGGAGAAGACCTCACCTTCTTCCCGCAAACTGAGATGCAGACTCGGCCGTGACTCAGTCACGATACAAAATGGCGAAGAGGCGAGAACGCCGAGTCGCACCGAGTTCGGATCGCCCAAAAAAACGAGGCGAATCTTCCAATCGAGACCAATTCGGTGATTCAGCTACTGATCGCAAGCTCATCAGTATTTTCGTTTTCTTTTTCATTGTGATTCCCATCGTCTCCATATCTTTATATTATTTCAAATTTGCTCCACGCTCGAGCCATGGAGTTTTTCATGTACACCAACGGGGAATCATTAAAACTGACTTGAGCTATCAAGAAATTCTCACTGTAAGTACTGTAAATATTCCACTTTATGTATGGTCTCACATAGGCAGTATTTTTTTTTTTTAAATTAAAATCTCGCAAGTGTTTCAGGAGAATTCAAAAGTTTCAGAGAATGTGTCGCATCGCCACTACACCTATCCGGTATTGGCCTACATTACTCCATGGTCAGTTCACTTTATGCCGTCGTTTGTTTTTCAATGAGACGTAATTGTTTGATATGGCTATATTGTTTATGTCATCTGTGTTGTGTTTGTTGTGGCTATAAGTCCTACATTTTGATTTTTTTTTTTGCTTAAATTCTGAACTTGGCAGGAATTCTAAGGGCTATGAAATGGCGAAGAAGTTTAATTCTAAATTTACTCATTTATCACCTGTCTGGTATGATCTGAAGAGGTATGTTGTTCAGTTCCTGATTGGCATTGAAAGCACTTGCTATCAGACCTCTGTTGAGTTGTTCCCCATTTGCGTGTCTGAAAGACTGAAGCCATTTTTTAGGAGTGCACTAATTTTTTATGTTAAAATGTCAGCTAATTGTATTAATCCCAACTAATAAACTTGACTTTTTAGATGGATTTGGTTGACAGTTTCAATCATAGTTCAGAAAAAATATTTATAGGGTTCTTGAGATTGTGCTTGAATGGTCAATGTGAGGGGCGAGATTGAGCTAAGGCTTAAGTATCAGCGGAGCAAAAGGAAAAAATAAAAAAAACAGAACAAGAAGAAAATATTTTTTTTGCGGTTTTTAATTGATTCGGCTACCTGTATCTAGAAAAGGGGTTTATGATATTTTGCCTGTAATAAAGCGAGGAAGAATGAAATTATTCATTCCATAAAATTTTGTCTGAGTTTGCCTTCATTCTTTCTGTTGGCAGCCAGGGAACCAGCTTAATCCTGGAAGGGACACATAATGCTGATAAAGGATGGATCTCAGAGCTTAGAATGAAAGGAAAAGCTTTGGTAATAAAAACTACCAAGTCTTCTTTCTCTCTTTCTCTATCAGTTGCAAAATACATGGATGTGTAACTTATCAGGAAAAATTGCAAAAATGTGTGTGGGTAGTCTTTGTTCAAATTGCTGTATGTTATAGCTAAAGAAGGTTTTTTACATCTGGAGGTATGGAATGACAAAGTGGCATAAACTAGGCTTGCTTAATCATGTAATGGAAAGATATCATCAAAAGATATACATCCGAAGTGTTGGTAACTATTTATCACTTCTCGAAAACATTGTATTTCTCTTAATCTCATATTCATGGTTTAAAATCAATTGGCTGTTTCGAAGCAGTTAGCTTTTATGCAAATCAGTTTGAATCACTTAGGGGCTATTTGGTTTGTTCTGCAAAATTTATTTCATAAAATATATTTGAAGCACGAATTACGGGAAACTGAAATTTGTAGTTTTAAGATTTGAGAATGTGTTTGGTTTTATTTCATTAAATAGTACTACAAAACTGATATCTGTAGAAACATGTGTACAGATTTTTCTGGAAATGATATAAGTATATTTTTAATAGATAATTAGATAGAAATATCGTATTAATATATTTTTAATGCATTTTGGTTTTTAGAAATGAATCTTGAAAATGGTGAGAATAATTTAAAAAAAATTTCTCAGAAAAAAATGTTTTCATTCTCTCAACATGTTTTCTGAATGTGGTTAACAAACACATTTTTATGGCTTTATAAATTCTGAAAACTTGAATTGATGTAACCTGAAGTTTTATGAAGTTAAACTACCTTTTTTTATGTATAGTTGTTACCCAGGGTTGTTTTGGAGGGATTTCCCAAGGATCTGCTTAGGAAGAAGAAACTGAGGGATAAAGCAATTGATCTTATATTAACGGAGTGCAAGTAAGCCCCTGGCTCTTATTTTTCTATATCCTTCCTCTTCAATTTATGGCTGTGTGTAGGAGGACTGATTTTGATTACATTTAGAAGATTTGCCTGGACACTTCCAAATAGTTCATAATTATGTTATTAATACTCATCTTTGATCAGTTGTCATATATGCAGACTTAAACAATATACTGAAGGGAGTTAGGTGAAAATTGTAGTAAATTAGTATTCACACAGCTACATGTGGAAAAGTTTGGAGATAGTATATATGTTTAATTTAATTCAGATGTAAGAAAATCTCTCTTTGTTAGATGCAGTCTTTAAGTGTTATGTACTAGACCAAATAGTATATAAGTTATGAATGGACTTAATTGGTATCGCTGCAACTGGGGCCTCCTCTAGAATGAATGATAACATCAATCTATGCTTTTCTTTGGGTGATGGAACTATATATTACACATTCTCTGCTCTGAGTTTTGTGTGGATGCTTTGTTGATGTAACAGGGAAATGGAATACGATGGTATTGTACTAGAGTCGTGGTCCAGGTGGGCAGTTCATGGTATCTTGCATGATCCAGACATGCGAAATATGGTAACTATTTTCTGATTTTAATGAAAACCACACAAATTCTTCTTTGTTTAAGGAATTGAAGGATTTTATTTTTTTTATTTTTTTATTAGCAGTTGGAGATTTCCAGTAGTAGCAACCGTGCTTCAGTTGATTTTTCAATCAACCTGGCCTGGCTTTTCGATTTGTTAATCTAATAAATTCTTGTTTTCATTACCTAGGCACTAGAGTTCATAAAACAACTTGGACATGCAATGCACTCTGTGAACTCAGTGGCAAATAGTGAGCACCATTTGCAGTTGGTCTACGTCATAGGTCCACCACAATCAGAGAAGCTCCAAGCACATGACTTTGGCCCAGCAGATCTTAAGAGATTAAGTGATGCTGTAGATGGTTTCTCATTAATGACTTATGACTTCTCAAGTCCTCATAATCCTGGTCCTAATGCACCACTGCAGTGGGTACGTTTCACCCTGCAGCAGCTAGTTGGTAGCCCCGGCAGTAGCGTGCAGAGCTTAAACCGGAAGATATTTCTTGGTATCAACTTCTATGGAAATGATTTCAGCCTTGCAGGAGGTATTTCTTGTTCCTTTCTCCCTTCTGTAGACCAATCAACCTCTAGTAAACAATTTTTACAGGGGCAGTCATACAGGTGATGTAATGGTTTATTGATTATTCACCTCTCCTAAGTCTAACCCCAGGTAGCAAATTCAAATCCTTCTGGGCCTATCTCCATCATTCTGGAATTGAGATGCAACTTGCAGCTCAATCAGGTTTCTTGTGACATTCTCACCCAAGTATTATGTGTGCTTTTGCTTTGTGTTTCTCATCCATTGATCCAATCTATGTTGTCCTAGACAGGTGAGGATTTGAACTCCTTGGACAACATAGCAACAAAACATATTTTGACACAACCCACTCATAAGGACTTTTTATACTTCCAAGTCATCAAAATTATTGATTATCGGCATATGAATTCCCTTAAATTATGTGAACTTGAACATCTGACTAATAGAATGTCATCATGTCAGTAAGTGTCATCAGTATCTTAATTGGTTTGTCAGATGAGGCTGTGCAGTACTAGTTCTTCAGATTAAGCTTGTTTGGGATTATTCTTTCTGTAGTAGCTGTAAGTGGCTCTCATTCATAAAATTTGAGTTGCAGGATCAGGGGGTGGAGCTATCACTGGAAGGGATTACCTCCAGTTATTGGAGAAGCACAGGCCTGTATTAGAGTGGGAAAAAAACAGTGCAGAACACTTCTTCTTCTACTCCGATGAGAATTATGTGAAGCATGCAGTTTTCTACCCGTCCTTGATGTCAGTTTCTATGCGTCTAGAGGAAGCTCATTTATGGGGAACTGGCATCTCGATCTGGGAAATTGGCCAGGGTTTGGATTACTTTTTTGATCTTCTGTAGTCAAGACTAAATTTTTGCTTTTTGTTTATGCGGTGTAACATAATTGGTTTGTAGGTTTTCTTTTTTCATCTTTGTCAGTAACAAATTTTGGTTAATACCACGAGGATTCAGAAATTTCTTATTAGATATGTAATCATCCAAGGGAGATCGTTCCTGTTGCAACCTTCACGTCTAGTTCTTTCATGGTTGGTTTGGGTATTAGTTCTGGGCCAGATTTCATTGCCATGATCTGTTTGCTTATAAAGTTTAAGGCCAAAATCAACAAACTCTGAATCCCTAAACCTGTTTGTCACTGTAGTTTATTCTTATTTGTCTATAGCGTAAATCATTGTAATTTTTGTTGGGATAACATCAAATACTATTTTTGTGTTTTAGTTTAATCTTAAGTAAAAAATAAATTTATTATTTTGACCTTTGAGGTTTGGCTTTTTAATCAATTATTAATTTTAATTCTAAAAAATATATAATTGTTTCTATTTAATTTTTTTTCTTTATTTTAAAAAATTTTAAAAAATAAAAATTTAAAAAGTAAAAATTTATTTATTATAAAAGTATAATTTGTTTATTTTTATTTATACAATTTTTATATTAAAATTAAAGAAATAAATTTTAATAGGGGTAAATATATATTTTTTAAGATTAAAACTAATAGTTGATTAAAAAAATAAATCTTAGGTTTTTAATTAAGAAAAATGATAAATTTATTTTTTATTTGATATTAAATTAAAATATAAAGATTATTTAATATTATCCCAATTTTTGTTAGAGCAACTGATGTTACCATAATTTGTTGCCGATAGCTAAATTCAGAAAAATAAAAATGAATAAAATTTACGATAATCTGGGCGGACTTCGACCAAAAACACTTCTTTGTTTTATTTTCTTATTATTTTTCTAAATTTTTAAAACTCTAATTTCAAGGCAAAAAATCATTTGTTTACCGGAATTATGATCGTTGTTAATGCCTTCAATGCTGAATTTAGTGGCTTGTACTACGACGCAGTAACTGTACTAAAGAGTTTCTAAAACTTTCTTCAGACATTTCTCAGCCACACAATCACCTAAAACCATCGAAGTAATCGTACCATCTAAAAACGTGATCAACAACTTCTCATCTCTCTCGCCACTTGTCATGCAGTGATTGGCAAAGATCTCATATCCATTCCAGCTCAGCTCCTCTCCCCACTCAAAGTACGCCAGCCAAATTGCACCCACTGAAGCGAAGGCTTGTCATCCTTACGCCTCTGTTCACTCTTCATCATATCAGGAAAGAAAACAAATTTTGTATAATATGGTTGCTCTAGCTTTTCCATCAACTGTCTGAGAGCCAGAAAGTTTCTGTGACATAAAATTATGCCATGGAGGCCCTTAATGCAGCAAGCTTGACACCTATATCAGTTCTTTGTGACAGAAGAACAGAACCCAGAAAAATCCAATCTTTATCTACAAATTATCTGCCCAAACTCTCTAGTAGTACTTCAGCTTCTTCCAGCACCACCCCACCAACTTTTCGAGAGTCTTTAACAAGGAGGGTTCGAGGGGGTTTGGTTCTAGTATCTTCTGTTCTTGGTACTGGTTTAGCTAAAGCTTTATCGTATGAAGAAGCGCTGCAGCAGTCAACTGGCTCTTCCACATCTGATCTTGATGCAAACGGGATTCTTGATAGTGTTATCAGTTTTGGAACAGAGAATCCTGCAGTTATAGCTGGTGGTGTTACCATTTTGGCAGTTCCATTTATTTTGTCTCTGATTCTGGGGAAGCCTAAGCCATGGGGTGTTGAGTCAGCAAGGAGTGCTTATGCAAAGTTGGGTGAAGATGTCAGTGCTCAGTTGCTGGACATAAGAGCTCCAGTGGAGCTAAGGCAAGTGGGGTGTCCTGACGTGAAGGGTTTGGGTAAGAAGGCAGTGTCAATTGTTTATAAAGGTGACGACAAGCCAGGGTTCTTGAAGAAGCTATCTTTGAAGTTCAAGGAACCAGAAAACACTACATTGTTCATTCTAGACAAGTAAGATTTTGAACTCAGTCACTATTTTCTGTATAAATTGTTATTCTCAATCGTTAGTTTCTAAGTGAAGAGGAAGAAAGATTTTAGGTGGAGGAAATACGCATTTATCAATCAGAATATTCTTTATGAATGTAAATATTTTCGTAGATTATGATAGATCCATAGAATATCAAGAATTAGAGTCGACATTTCAGCATTTGTTTGGAATTCGATGAACCCACTTAACTTAAATTTACCTACTTAAATGCCAAATATTGCATTGCTCAAATAAACAAATAACATTCATGTAAATCATGTCATGTGAACTGATTTGAAAAAAAGACATTGGGTGGGTGAAAATTCAGAATAAATTAAATAGATTAAATAGATGAAAGTCGCATAATAATATTACATCTATTTGTATGAAAGCGTTTGTAAGGACATTTAATGTGTATTCTCATGGCTCTAGGGTCATTTTCAGAAGTTGTGAGCCCATGATCCTGGGCATAAAAACTTCCTAAAGAGTTTGGTGACCCCTGAAACCATTTTTGTCTTCTTAAGTGTAGCTTATCCTTAAGTGTAGCTTGCCCTTTTATGCTCTGGATCATAATGTTAGGAACTGACGTATGGATGAATGGTTAATCTAGTCAAAGACATGATGTAATGCACTTTACTTTAGTGGAATTTTGCATGTGCAGTCTCAACACAAAACAAGTCTCTTAACAGTCTAACATGATTCCGAAATAAAAAATGATCCAAGCAGCAAACTAGCATTCATCTGATGGCAGTACGAGGTGATGGTTTATACGTGACAAATGGAAAGTTCCCTTGCATTGACAATATTAGTGTCCTCTGCATGAAATGGCATTTATTTCATGTAAAGATCTTTCAGTTTGACCTGCTATACATCTTTCTCTCTCTTTTTCTTCGTTTCTTTGCGTTTTGAAAGTTAAATATGAAGTTAATGTCGCTAAATTTGTGATGAAAGCCAGATTTGATGGGAACTCTGAACTGGTTGCGGAGTTGGTCACTGTAAATGGATTCAAAGCTGCATATGCGATAAAAGATGGAGCAGAAGGACCTCGGGGATGGATGGTATATGCTGTTCATGCACTGTTATTTTGTATTTTGTCATGGCATCGAACTATTATTTATAAACTTTGAGGTTTATTGAAATTTGCAGAATAGCGGTCTTCCTTGGATACCACCAAAGAAAGCGTTGAGTCTTGATCTTAGCAGTTTGACAGAATCTATCAGTGGTGTAATTGGAGTATGTATTGCTTTTCTATTTGCCCATTTGTGTGAGATTTTAATTTTAATACGCCAGTGTGGAGAGAATCTTTTTTTTTACACCTGGCATGCATATGCAGACTCTTTCATTTTGTAATGATTTGAAATTTTTGTATAGGATGATTTTGATGGCTTGCCTGTTACTCTTGGGATTGCTGCAGCAACTGGATTAGGAGTTTTGGCATATTTAGAGGTTGGGTTATCGAGCCCCTTACCTGTTCTTTTTTGTCTTCTTTTTCATGTTTTTGTTTCTGTATAAATTAGTTTGAAGATGGAAGACTTAAGATTGAGTATGTTTCCAGATAGAAACAATACTTCAACTTTTAGGCTCAGCTGCTATTGTTCAATTTGTGGGCAAGAAATTCCTGTTTGCTGAGGTAACTCACATATACCTTTCTAGTAAAGTTTCTCTTGAATTGTTTTAATATAATGTCACTCATATTTTTTGTATGAAACATTCTTTACCTATGGATGGTTATAATAAGTCACGTTAAGTTCTAGGGCTGGCTACAATGAAATAATAATTCACTTGATTTCAACAAAGCAGGATGTGTTATGAATTCAAAAACTGCATTTACTTGAATATTACATTAATCCCTCATCCTTTAGATCCCAATCATAAACATTTTAGTTCATGTATTCCTTTACTGCTTCCCATGGCAGGATCGAAAGCAAATGCTGCAACAAGTTGATGAATTCTTGAACACCAAGGTTGCCCCTAAAGAGTTTGTGGATGAAATAAAGGTATTTAATGTAATATGTTGAAAATTGATTATTTCTAAAGTCTCCTAAACCAAGATAGCCATATTCTTCCAAAGAAAATTGGTATATTTTTATGAAAAAACATATTAAAAGATATGTATACGGCTTAATTTTACAATTTAGGTTTAATCTCTTTTGTGAATTTGCAGAACACTAAACTAATAATTACTTATTTACTCATCATCCTAATTTTGTGCATATTCTCTTGGGAAAATTAGCAAATTGGTAAAGCACTTCTTCCACCAGTGACTAGCAAGGCTCTTCCTGCACCAGCCCGGGCAAGTCCAGCTCCTGCTTCTACTGTACAGAAAGCAGAAGCAGCTGTTGAACCAGCTCCCGAAATAAATTCTGTACCCAAGACAGAAGTTAAAGCTGAATCAATTCCTGGAATTCCAAGACCTCTATCTCCATATCCATATGTAATGCTTACTTTCATCACTCTTGATCTTTTTTGCTATATTTGTTTTGTGTGTGTGTGTAGTGGGAATGGACTCTGGTCTCTCTTCTAGGATTTTAAGCTCATGAGTTACTTGCAACTGACTGCTTTCACTTAATGAATGCTTACCTACCTTATATGTTTTTGTCGATGCAGTATCCAGATCTCAAGCCTCCAACATCTCCTAGTCCATCACAATCCTAAATAACGACTGTATTTAAGTCTTCAAGTATTCTAGAACAGGCAACTATCTTGGTCAGGAATTTTGAAGCTATCTTGTGAGTTGAGCAGTCTGCGGTCCTGTTACACAAAATTTTTAGGCTTACATGATGACTTGAATGGAAGAAAATTTGAGAAGGTCATGAAACTAATGATTCTAGTCTAGAACAGTCATCATGTTGTGTTTTTTATGCTACTTAATCTCTGTTTTGTCGTTGTTAAATCTCTTGTAATTGTGGGTGTGCTTCATAATAAGCTGTCTAGGCTGTAAAACTTTAAATGCCTGCAGACGGGCATGCACTTTTGTGTCTTGGTACAGGTCTATTGAATTGGAGTATCAACATCGCTTAAGCATGTCAAGTTTCTTTTATAATTACAGTCTATTAAGAGAAGTCATTGACTGTAAAACACCCTGCCCTAAAAAAAAAAAAAATTAAACAATAATAATAATAAATAAATCGAGATGGCTTCCAAGAACAACATGGATGGTACAGAATGCAGTTTGTGATATAATTTATTTAAATGAAATGAGATGCCAAAAACATCCAGTTAAAAAAATCCTTATCGTGGCAATTTCTTACTCCCATTATTGATTAATAAGGTTCTTGTTTTGGATAATGAACAAAGTTGAAGTCGAGAGAAAAGATGGTGGAATGCCGATTCTGAGTCTATTTAGAACGAATATTGTTGGAAGAATGTACAATGATTTATTTTAGATATACAATTTTTTGTTTATTGTTATTATCTCGAATGTCTTTTGTTGATCGGACCTTACAGTTACCTCCAATAAATTTAATAGACATATGCATGTTGGGGGATAATGGGAGTCACATATTTTTGCCGGAAAGTCCATCTTTTAGGATTAAAATTTTCATTTTAACTGATGATTAATAAAATAAAAAATTAGAGAAAATAACTAAGTTGTGTCTAATAAGGTTTAAATTTTATAACAAAAATAATTTTTTATACAAGTTTAAAATGATAAGCCAATTGTTTAACAAGTTCCAGGCATCAACTTGTTACGAGTAACAAGTGAATGGGGAATTAGCAAATATAACAAAATGAAGGAGATTGAAATGAAATATAGCTAACTTTTATAATTCTTTGATTTACTTAGCTAATTTCAGTCCAGAAACTCAAAATGTCCTTATCTTTAACTTTGAAACTTCCTCTCTTTTCTCTTCTCTCTTCTCTACTCCTAATAGTCACACTCACATAAACTCAATCTCTTTAAAATAAAGCCTAACGCAAGAAAAAATTAGATCATTCCAGTTAATATCATTAGCTTTAACTTGAAATTTTTTTGTTATTGATGAGATGAAAAAAAGATGAATTGAGTTCAGTTGGAATGTGTTTTGATATTGTGTTTTGAGTATAAATATGTTAAATTTGTATGTGATAGTTGTTGTGATACATTTTGAAGTTGATTGGAGTGATTTTGCAGTGAGAAGAATAAAAAAAATGCCGAAAGTTACAGTCAAGTCGGAAAGAATTATTATAGTTAATGTTCTACGATCGGATCTAACCATGGTCTATATAAGATTTACATGGTCGAACATAACCACGATTTATGTAAGACCTATACAAACCATGTAGGTCTTACACAGACCATGGTTAGGTCCAACCTATCATATAGGTCTTACACAAACCATGATAGGTTCGACTATAGAATACGGACTATAACCCTTCTTTCTTTAGTTTGACTGCAACTTTCGGTAGACAATTATCAAACACAAATATAATATATTTAGACTTTAAAATACAACATCAAAATATATTCTAACTCAACCGATCTCATTCTTATCTCATCAATAACAAATATTTTTTTAAGTTGAAGCCAATTAATATTAACTTAGTTTGTGTGAATGTAGTGGCTAGAAGCAGAGAAGAGAGAAGAGAGAAAAGATGAAGGCTCAAAGTTGAAGATAAGCACATTTTGGGTTTCTTGATGAGGTTGGTCAGGTAGATGAAAGAATTATAAAAGTTGAATATATTTCATTTCAACCCCTTTTATTTGGCTATTTTTGTAATTTTCCTAAGTANAATTACTAATCAGCTTGTATGAAATTCGGTAACCAAATCTTTTGATTTTGACATTTTGAACAAGGCAAGACCTGATTTTAGAGAAAGAGAGAAAGGGGTGGCAGGTGACATTGTTGTTATTGCAGTGGAGATAGACAGGTAGGTGAGTATGAACGAAGGGCCAGAAGTGAAGACAGTGGAGAGAGCATAATAATATTTTTATGGTTTTAATAGTTTGTTTTCCAGAGTCTAATTGGTTAAAATTACTTTCTGTTTAAAATTAGACCAAAATATAAACGTAGTCATTGATATTATACCATTTAAAAATCTTTATTCTTCTCCGAGGTGTAAAATACAATATCTAGTTA